>JANHFX010004823.1:0-36841 GCA_027560015.1 Chloroceryle amazona | reverse complement strand
TGACAGGACAAGGGACAATGGGCACAAACTGGAACCCAGGAGGTTCCATCTGAACATGAGTAAAAGATTCTTTGGTGAGAGGCTGTGGGAGCCTGTGCCAGGCTGCCCCAAGAGGCTGTGGAGTCTCCTTCTCTGGAGAGATTCCCAACCCGCCTGGATCCTGCACTGCTGGGCCCCCTGCCCTGGGTGACCCTAATGGGTGGAGCAGGGGGGTGGCACCAGATGAGTGACATGAAGATGCAGTGGTGGTGTCCACTTAATTTTTATAGTTGGTTATTAAGTACCAGGGTGTAAAGCCAGACTCTTCCACCTCTGGTCATCTGCTAGAGAAACCTCGAGAAGCAAATTCCAATCATGGCCTCAGCATCTGAGCTACTTGAATTCACTGGCAGGTTTCTAACACCAACTTTTCTGAGTGGGGAAAAATACTTCTCTGCCACAAAGAAACCAAAATTCCCTGGATTGGTTTTGTAAGTAGGAGCAACATCAGATGTATCTTTGTATACAATGTTAACCTTCTTTTATTTATGTCTATCTGTATGAACAGATGTTCAGGGCTGTTGTGTTGTTTCTATGTACTAAAGCTGCAGTGAGTAACTGTCTCCACTTCCCACTGGCTTTATGGCTGGACTAAGCTCAAAGAAGGTGGAGGCTGGGTGGTCCTATCCCATAGAAAACAAGTTATGTTTGCTCTAGTAAAGCAGAGGGGTTGTCATGGGAAAGATCATTTGCTTAGCGATGTCTGGAGCCCAGTGATGCTGTCAGAGCCACATCCTTCCAGCCTTTCCAGGTAGTTCAATCAGGAGAAAATTCGTAACACTGGATTTGCATTGTACTGGCTGCTTGTTCTGCTGTATGTGTTCTGGTGCTTTGAAGTTGTCTTCATCCCATTTTGGTGTGTGTCCTGTATATACTATCTTCCTGTGAATGGTTTTTCTGGTCAGTAACGTGGGAACTGTGTTTCAGTCTTCTGAATCATGAACATGATTGTTCCATGAAATACTCGCATGGGAAATCTTGGAGTTTTCCATATCAATTTTCATGCTAGAAACTGAAGGTTCCAGTAATTGATGTATCTATGTTCCTTTCAGGCCAGAAAGTGCTAATAACAGAAGACCTGGAAGATGTCACTGTGTTAGAAGGAGAATCTGCCATGTTCAAATGCAGAATCTCTCCTGTAGACTATAGCAAAGTGCAGTGGTTTTTGGATAAAACCCCACTCCATACCAATGAACTTAATGAGATCCAGTCTGAGCCTGGTGGATATCACTTGCTTACGTTGAAAAAACTCTCACTGAAGGACTCGGGGGTCATTACATTTGAAGCTGGTGATAAGAAAACATCTGCCAGTTTGGTTGTTAAAGGTAATTCAATCATAAAAAAAAACTGCAGGAGAGGAAAGAATGCATAGAAATAAATGTGGGTTAATGTGGGTAGGTGGGGAAAGAGAGCAAAAATGCTACAAACTTGGCCCCATCCTATGTGTATCTGTATATGTTCAGGAATAGCATTACCTAAATAATGAAGCTAGGGCTGAGGAATGAACTCTTCGCAATCCCAGACAACTCTGTTTATTGGACCCTAGAAGGGAATGTGATAGGTAGTGATGGTACGTTGAACGTTGTGTCCAGTTTTCCTTGAGCTGAGCTGATAGGTTGATGATAAATCAGGAGAAATCACTTAGGTCAAGTTAAAAAAAAAATAAAAAGTGCAACCAACAAGTTTTTAATTTAGTTTTCATTATTTGGAAGGCAAAATTGTGTGTGTTCCCTTCCAGTCATTCTTGACAATGAATTATCTGAAAAAGTTAAACTGAGGTTGGATGGGGCTTTGAGTAGCCTGGTCCAGTGGGAGGTGTCCCTGCCCGTGGCAGGGGGGTTGGAATGAGATGATCTTTAAGGTCCCTTCCAACCCAAACTGTTCTGTGATTCTATGAGCTAAAATTGCAGCATTAAACTACTTCCATAGTGAGGAAATAACATGAATGTCAGGCAAACCAAAAGTTCAGGATCAGAGAGATATTTTCTTACTGGAAACATAAATATTCCTTGTTACCCAGAGATGTAAAACACAGAGTCTCCACTGTGTCAGATGATATTCTCAAGCTGTTCAGAATCACCACATTTTCCTGCAAAGAGCTTTTTGTTGTTGTTAAATTTGAATATTTGCCCAAATTTTGGCATGCTACTGAACTGCAAACAAATTTTTCTGAAGGCAAAGGAAAGATCTTATTTGAAAAAGGCTGATCCCTTTTTGGTAACAGAAATATGTGATGCTATAGGACCAAAACCAGGCTTTGGTCTCCTGACTGATGGGATTTTTATAAATTAAAATCATTAAACTGGGCGGGGATAAGAACTACCTTGGCCAACTTGGCTATAGATATCTGGCTTAGGCTACTTCTATAAGCTGTGTAGAAAGACAAGTGCTTCCAGAGAGCAGTTCATCTCCTCTGTCCTAATGGCCTATTTTGGAAGTGACTATCTGGTTTCTGGAGGTGTCTTTCATCTTCCAGTGGAGCCATCTGCCTGGTGTTTGGAGGACTCATACTAATGAGAAGACACCCGCTCTAGCTGACTGGCTTGGAGAAATCTGTATTGCACCTTGCTTCATGCAGAATTAACTTAATAAGATTCAAATTAATCAGCTCATGTGGAAGAAGACTTGGGAAGAAGATGAAGGCACAATTTTCTTATTTAGCGAGACATGGGAGATCTTATTTCTGTTCTTCAACAGGGACATTGTTGTTTTAGTTTCTCCCAGATGGCATCGGGTATTTACTAAACAACACTTGATGGCATGACTGGTGCCTTCCTGAGGGCTTTACACCCAATTATTTGTTATTAAACTTGACTTGTAGTTTTGATACAAGTAATCTTCAATGTAAATCTCACAGATTACTTGTGAAATGAAAAGCCACACCTCTTCTGAAACATCTCAGATGGTTTTTATGTGATTCTAGAGAAGCCCTGCATCTTCACAAAGGAGCTGGTTGATACTGAAGTCACTGAGGGAGAGGATGTGATCCTTCACTGTGAAACCTCCAAATCAGACAGCCCTGTAAAGTGGTGCAAAGACGGGAAGAGCCTTAGGAATTCTTCCAAGTATAACATCAGCCGGTCGGGATTTGAAGCCAAGCTTGTCATTCGCAGGGCAGAAGAAAAAGACAGTGGCAGATATGAGTGTGAGGCTGGAGCAGCTAAAAGTAGTGCGGTTGTTACTGTCAAGGGTAAGAACATTTGGAGTGATGGTGTGGGTCCTAACTTGTCATCTAACACCATGGTCAGAGTAATACATTGGAATGATAAAAACGTGAAACTGTACTGAAAAGGAACCTCGTGTCTTTGCACCACAGTGCAGGAGAGGTTCTCATCAAGTCATCCAGAACAGCACCCAGAGAGGTGAGAGATTAAAATCCTTCATCTCGCATTATTTAGCTCCCTGAAAGTTAAGTGTCTAAGCTCTCTGGAGCAGAAAGCAGTGGGTCAGTAGAGAACAGTGGGCATCTCTTCAGGAGATCCGCTCAGACAAAGAGGTAATCCAGGCAAAGACCTCCTGAAGCTATCTCCACTCATGTCTCTCTCCCACGAGGGAACTGGAACACCCACATTTATCTGGGTAATTGCTTTAGGCAGCCAGATTTATAGAGAATAACACACCCAAAAAGAGTGTGACCAGGCAGGAGGTGTAATCTAAAGGGTTGCTTTCTGAGCTGACACAAAAGTTCTCATCTTTGACACACGAGATTTTAGTGTACTTCCCTGAGCATGCTGGGTAAGCACCACATATGTAGGGTCTGAGCATGTCAGAATCAGGCTCATCTACTACCCACGCTATAGTCGCTCCTGCCTGTCTTGAGTCACAGCCACAGCCCGAGGAGAAGCTCAATTTCTGTGAGCAGAATTGCTCATTCACACAGACAGGTTTGAGCAGGTACAGGGAAGGTGTCAATGGCACAGGCTGCATGTAGCCTGACCAGTGGATGTCCTGTGTCCAGCCAGTATAACACACTTGGGGGGATGCACGTGGCTTAGAGAATTCAGTGTGAATAGAAAGCATTTGGGTTGGTGGAACGGTCAACCTGAACCCCAGAGCACAAAGAGGGAAGGGAAGCTGCTCACAGTGTTTATTTAGAGCACAGAGAAACAAGCCAGCTCGAGGCTGAGATCTGCTGTGTAAGTAACAAGACCTTGGTGATGTAATGAAGAAGAGAGGTGATGGTTAATTGTCTCAATTTTCTGTCTTTCCGTAGCATGAGGATATTTTCCCAATACCCATTACACAAAAAAGAACGATCTGTGTTGACTTCAGTAGAACCTGGATCTCACCGATGCTGAAGAACAATTTTCTGTTAGAAAACCCCCTGCATTTGAAATGTTACACAACATTCACACAGCAGCCCCACTCCCCTCTTCACGGAGTTTGGGTGGATTTAAACACACAGATTCAGACCACCAGTAGATGTGGAGTCAAGCCAGAAAGGTGCCTACCACAAATGGCACTGTGGTAGCTTTCCTGTATCAAGAACAGCAGAAAACAAAAACAATAAAGAAAGAAATAAATCTCCAAAATGTGGTTGCATTGAGTATCCCAAACTAGAACTAAAAGGGGAACAGAAGAATAGGCTGCAGTTTTTCAATAACCAGGTGACAACTGCATTATAGTTCAGTAACATTCACTTGCATATTCATAAGGCAGCAGAAGACAGGAAGAAATTGAGAGGTTTTCTCATGATTTGAGGGGAAAACTCTTCAGTTGAGGTTCTGTCCCAATAAATGCCATCCTTATATTTAAAGCCTTGAATTCCCAGGCTGTGACAGAGCCTGTGCAAGGATCTCCACAGGGATCCTTTCACAAGCAGCTGTGCTTTCCTCTGTGTTTGCTCTGTGCTGGTATTAAGTCTGCATTTGTGTTGGATAAAAACACATTGTGTTTTTGTTTTTGTTTTTTTTTTTAATGAGCAATCAATACTGCTGGTCATGACAGAAAGTGCTTTGCCATTTCTCTGTGTCCTCTGTTATGTGTGTGTTGACCCCACTCAAGTTTTACTTGTTTTGTGCCCAGTAGTCCAGATCTGACCACCCATCTGCAACACACTGTGTCACTGATAGCAGTGCAACATCTGCCTCTAACGTTAATAATGGCAACACAGTAGTAGCAGCAATGTCTTAAATAGTATGGAGAGTGGGTAAAAAGAAAATAAGCAGAGGATCCCAACTATATATATGTGTTTTTGCTGCTGTAATGTGCCAACAGCCAGATGTGAGTTGTCAGAATCTGTTTACTCTGTGCTATTCCATTCCTGTGGTTTTCCATCTCAGTAATGAAGTCTGAAACAAACAAGACAAAACAAAGCAAAACCAAAACAGCAAAGAACAAACAAACCAAACAAAACCAAACCAAAAATTTATTTCCAATCTGTTTCCATCTCTTTTTCAGAAACACCAGTTCTTTTCAAGAGAGAGCTCCAGAATGAAGAAGCTAAAGAAGGAAAACAAATCAAGTTGACCTGTGAGCTCAGCAAACCTGGTACCCCAGTGAAATGGATGAAAGGAGACACTGTTCTCTATGCCAGCGAGAAGTATGAATTTAAGCAGCGTGGGACCGTGGCAGAGCTCATTATTCAAGATGTCCAATCAGTAGATGCTGGGGACTATACCTGCACTGCTGGGGATCTGAAGACCACTGCTCGGGTGAAAGTAAACAGTAAGCAGAGTTAGATATGTTGCCACACTTTCTTAATGCATTGCTTAATGAAATCTCTATTAACAAAACAAAACAAAAACCTCAGACAGCACTGTGGTGGTTCCATCTACAAATTCATAGGGTAAAATTTAAAGGTAGTATTGCATACTTGTAAGCATCTGTACATACTGCATGTCTTCTCATACATCTGGGACTTAAATCTGTAACATCCCACTGAGCAAAAACTATATAAGTTCAGAGGGCTTATCTCCTATACCCTACATGCCATAGTTCCTGACCTATTAGCTACTTTATATGAGTGTGATTAAGACTGGTGTTAAAGATGGAGACCAGGAGCATTGGAACACAAGAACACGAAAGCATAAGTTCAGGCCCTGGTAAATTACAGGTGGCCAACTGATTAATTTCTAGACCCCCAAACTCCCCCAAACATTTTTCTTCAAAGCTTTCCAATGCCATCTGTGCTCTCCAATGCCCTTAAACCAACACAGTGAAAACTTGGTTTTAAGAGGTGACAGCTGTCATGGGGCAGTTGCTGTTCAGAAGGTCATGTCTTAATCTGTGGTTCTGTGCTCTAGCTGTGCCTGTCCTTTTCAAACAAGCCCTGGAGAACACGTCAGTGGAAGAGGGGAAATCTGTCTCCTTGCGCTGCGAACTGACAAAAGCCGATGCCACTGTGGTGTGGAAGAAGGGAGAAGCCACGCTCCAGGCAAGTGCCAAATATGAAATGAAGCAGAAGGGGACAGTGGCAGAGCTGGTGATTCATAATGCAGAGCCAGAAGATGCGGGAAGATACACCTGTGACACTGGAGACCAGCAGACCACAGCCCAAGTCAAAATCCATGGTAGGAATAAGACACCTGCTTGTGGCCATTTGTTGTTGTTCTTGCCATGGTCCTGCCAGTTCCTGCACATTTATAGTGAGTGCTCAGGAAAAAAAAAAGGGATCAGTACAAACAAAAGGCAGCTTTGGTTGGGTCCATTATGTTCTCTTTTTTCTAGGACTTCATGCTAAAACATAGCAATTAAATATACCTGATAACAAGATATCTTTCCTTGCCTCTGAAATAACTCTTCTGCTTTCTGCTCTGGACAGAGGCACTTGTCTGAGCTCTAAGCTGGAAGGTAAGAAGGGCCTCACATACACATTTTGTTGAAGAACATGCAATTCTCTTCTGTACTTTCTCTGAAAGATTTTTCTTCATCTCTGACCACCAGCATTTGGGTGGCAGAAGGATAATTACCTTGATATTGTAATTGCTGGGAAATAATTGGTTTTGTTTTGTTTCCTCCCAAACTCATGGTGTGCTATTGTAAATGCGAGTAGACTTCTGGAAGTACAGGTAGGTCAGAGCTCATTAGCTGTGCCAAGAGATATTGGTTTGGTTCTAAGTCCCATATGAGGTCGTCAGTGGGTAATGGTGCCACTAAAGTAAAATGAGAACACTTCATTCCTCAGCCACCTCGGTGCTCATCAAAGAAAAGCTGAAGAATGTGGAAGCTGTGGAAGGTGGGACAGCCACCCTGCAATGCCAGCTGAGCAGAGAGGCCCCCGTGGAGTGGAGGAAGGGGCACACTCTTCTCCGGCCAAGTAACAAGTACAGGATGAGGCAGGAGGGCACAGTGTCTGAGCTGCTGATCCATGACCTGGACCCAAAGGATGCTGGAGACTACACATGTGTAGTGGGGAACCAAAAAACCACAGCAGCCTTAACAGTGAATGGTAAAATGTCAAAAATAACCTGTGAAGCTCTGGAACGTTTTAGTCCATCTCTCCCCTCCTCCTTTCTATGTATTCCTTCACAACACTTACCCTCCTGGGCTGCCTCTACTCATTTTGTCCTTCCACTTTTTCATGTTGCTGTGTCTCTCCTTTTCTCCAGCTTCCATCCACAATCAGCTTTCATTACGCCCAATGTTCTGTGTGTATGTGGTGTGCTGTCTTCTCACTTTCCTTCAACTGAAGGGTGCTGCCATGCATGTCTGTTTTCTTAAAGTAGTATGGAAATATAAGATTCCTTGGGCTTTTCTGTTATGGAGAGTTCCTCACCTTTAAGGATAAGGATGAGTTTGTTATTTGTATGTATGATCCCAATCAAGATCACACAGAACAATTTACTAGAGATCTTTGTTACCAGCCACAAAAAAAAACCCAAAAAACACCAAAAAAAAACAAAGCAAAATGTGTTAAAGGCTAAAGGTGTTGGAATAAGCCTTATGTAGTCATATGATAAATCCTGATTCAGCCTCTGACCAGAGATCTGGGCAGGGCCTTCAGTTGAAATCCCTTTTCGTTCTGCATCTCTCAGCCCTGCCAATCCGTTTCAAAAAAGAGCTGAAGAATGAGGAAGCCACCGAGAGCGGGACGGCCACGCTGCAGTGCGAGCTGAGCCAAGCGGTGGGCTCGGTCGAGTGGAGGAAGGATGGGAAGGTGCTGATACCCAACGGCAAATACAAAATGAGACAGGAAGGGCGTTTTGTTGAGCTGGTTATCCAAGACCTAGACTTGATGGATGCTGGGAGCTATACCTGCGTGTGTGGGGACCAGAAGACAACAGCTGCTTTGAGAGTGAATGGTAACCATTGTACTTGTGTTTCTCCTTACGCCCCAATTGTAGCACGTTTGACAGCATTTGCTGGTCATCTGAAGCTTGGTCAGTGTGATTTCTTAGAGGTTTCATGGTCTCAGCGCTGTGGTGCCAAAGAGTCACCCTTTTAGACAATATTCCTTTGTGCATTTTTTTGGCTTTGAGACAACAGTGAGGTAGTATATTGATTTCTCTTTCTCCCCAGGAGGTTTTTACTCCTCTCAACCATATCCACCTAGCAGTAGTGCATCTTGGGTTAAATATATACGCTGCAGCCCAGTAACTCCCAGCAGAGCCCAGTTCATTTCGATCTAGTGCTGATTCCTTCTCTGTTGGTGTTGCATCCTTCAGCCTTGCCTATCCTCTTCCAAGAAGAAATGTCGAACAAGGAAGCTACGGAGGGGGAGGCAGTCACTTTGCACTGTAAACTGAGCAAATCGGCCCCGGTCGAGTGGAGAAAGGGGAATAAGGTCCTCAAGCCAAGTGAAAAATACAAAATAGAGCAGGAAGGTCCCTTTGCGGAGCTGGTGATCCGGGATTTGGATTTGGCAGACGCCGGTGATTATAGCTGTGTGTGTGGAGATCAACAGACTACAGCTGCTTTGACAGTAAATGGTAAAAAAGAAATTCTCAGCACGTGCCCCAAGTAAACCTGTATAATTCCAAGATCTCTTCCTCTCTTTCTCACCTTTCATCCGCTCCCTGTATACTTTCTATCCTCCCTGCTGCTGATTAATTTTTTTTCTATCTTGTTTTCCTTCTCTCTCTCTCCTTTCACCTGATACCCTCTTGATGTGCTCTTTGTCCTCCTAGTTGCTCTGTTCAACTAACAAGTGGAGGAGAGGTCCCCAGGTCAGCACAATCTCCCTAGTCCAGTGGAGCTTCTTGATTAAAAGCCTTCCCCTAGGGATTGACTGAAAAGTGGGAATAATATTTGTTTTTGGTAGCTTAGACTGTTACACTTGTTGCTTCTCAGAGGAACAAGTTTTCATCAATGTATGATGCTACACAAGGACTATCTTAATGAAGAACAGCTTTTTTTATGCTTCTGCTACTCCTGGCTCTTTTTTACCAGTTTTGGCTTAACTCTTCCCAAGCAGATGCTTTATCTCTGCAGAAAGCTGAGGGGGTGTCTGTAACTAACAGCTCTATTTTAAGGGTCTCTATTTGTAAAAATACAGACAGTATCATGAATGAGGAGCTTCTCTAGAACGGCTGTTTGTCTCAGGGGACACAAAATGCTCTGGATATCATATTGAAATACAGCCTTTAATTTTACCCCTTTGATTTTATGGTGTATAAAGGGAAGGATAGATGGCTTATTAACTAGGTTTGCAGGTAGGCAGACTTGCAAGTTTTTAAGTGTGAAGACAAAAAAAAAATTAAATATCAAACTGAAATCTCTTTTGAAACGTTAGAGGTGGGAACAAAATCCTGAAGGGTGAAGAAAGTCTTGTGGCTTCAGTGACTTGCAGGTTTAGGGCAATGAGAGAAGAGAGCAAGTAGATCATGGGTCAGGCTTTCTCAGCTTTGATGCTGTGTCCGTATTGCATTTACTCTGCAGTCCTGCCTGCTCTTTTCACCAAGGAACTGACAGATGAAGAAGCCACAGAAGGTAAAAGTGTCTCTCTGCACTGTGAGCTGAACAAGGCTGCTGCTGACGTGGAGTGGAAGAAGGGATTCAAGACCCTCAGATCAAGTGATAAATACAAAATGAAACGTGAAGGTGTTGTTGCTGAGCTGATAATCCGAAATCTAGACACAGCGGATGCTGGGAATTATTCCTGTGTGTGTGGAGACCAGCAGACTATGGCAGTTTTAACAGTACATGGTAAAACAAACAAAACAAGACACATGCTAAAAGTAACTACCCTGTTTTCTCTGTTTTTGGACGGATACCTGGTTACTCCCCCTCATCTCTTTCCTTATGCCAGACCCTTATCCACAGCTCACTGACGCCAGTGAAGTGTTTCCATTGGTGTCAGTGCAGCCAGGACACGTGGCATAAGAGGGTGTCCGTGTGTGATCAGTGTACCTCAGAGAACAGGAACCAGGGTTGCTGCTACTGGTTTAGTGTCCATCATTTTGCTTTTCTCCTTCAAAGTGCTTTTATTAGACTCCCCATTATGTTCCAGCCCATTAAAAGGGGTTGCCTCAAAGGGATTATGACATAGGGATTTTAAGGTTTCATAAAATTCCCAAAGGTTAGGTTATTTCCTGGAATCTTATTCCCATACTCCATTCTTGGGATAACGAGGTGCTTTTTTACACATGGGCCAGTTGTCCTTGTATTCAGTTACTGTCCTGTGTAAAGCAAACCCAAACCTTCTAAGGGATGACTGTTCCAAGGGAGAACTTTGATTTTTACTGCACCTGACACATTTCAAAGGTTATGTCAGTTCAGGGGAAAATGTCTGTTCTCCCACCATGTAATGAAATGAAAAATTTCATTTCAAACTGACATTTAGAATGAAACTCCAGTGTTTTTTTTTGTTTTGGTTTGGGTTTTTATATGTACAATGTCATTTTGTTTGCTTAAGTATGTGAAAACACAGCAAACATCCTCCCATTATGGTTTTAAAAAGTCATATGAGAAAACCAATTTCTATTTTATTTTTTTTAAAGAAATTTCAAATTAGTATTTATTCTTTTTGCTTGAAATTTCTTGGAGGGCAGAAATTGGTTTTTCTTCATTTGTCTGTATTGATTTGTGACTTTGAGTACATGTAAAATACGTCTGTTGATTACTGCAAACACTGAATCCTTTCCTCATAATGAGTTTTCCTTCCTCATACTGATTCATGGAGACTGTTGAGACTCTATGTTCTTGTGTTGATAATCAGTTCAAGATAAGAGGGGAAAAGGAAAATGGAGCATCATCAACTGTTTAATTTTAACTCTGGAGCATTACATCTCACTGCTCATATTGCTGTCCTTCAGCTTTGCCTGCCTTTTTCAAAGAAGGACTGAAGAACAGAGAAGCCACGGATGGTGCAACAGCCACTCTGCACTGCGAGCTGAGCAAGGTCGGTGTCCCTGTGGAGTGGAAAAAAGGGGACAAGACACTCAAACCAAGTGATAAGTACAGGATGAGACAAGAAGATACCGCTGCAGAGCTGTTGATCCGAGATCTGGAGGTAGAAGATACAGGAGAATATACCTGTGTGTGTGGAGATCAGAAGACCTCAGCTGTCTTGACAGTCCATGGTAAAAAAACCCCATTCTCTGTTGTGATAACTGTTTCTCAAGGAGATCCCTTTTCTTTTGCACTTGCTATGAAGCTTTGATTTGGCAGCATTTTCTTAGGTTGCTGGCTGTGTTTCATCCCATCTCCCACCGTGTCAGTTTGAAACTGGTGGATTTCTAGCAAAGTAAAGAAGAGCTGGGAGAATTTCTCAGTCTTCACTTCTAAAAAGTGAACACAGCACCTGTATGTCAGGCCAAGAGTGGGCAGACTTCCAACAGCAAGCTTGTTCTCAGAGGGTTTGTCCTTGTATCTCACTGACATCAGTAGGTTTCGGTGCTTAACCTGAAGGAAGGCGAGAGGTTTTCCTATGCAGGGATGAATGACTGACGTCCTTCTTTGTGCAACTGTGATGTATTCTGCTGAGGAAATGGTAATCTCAAAAAGAACCCCACAACCCCAAACCATTACTCTGCAGGTCCTGATTTAAGGAATAGTAAGACATGTTTAGTCCTTGTCTCTGCCATGGTGAATAGTGACAAGCTTTGATTACCCCTCCAGTAGACGCAGTTCATACACAGTTCCAACAGATGGAAGAATAGTTTTTATTGAGATGTATCTTAAGGATAGCATGCTTCTAAGGACAGGGGCAAAACTGCAGAGGCAAAATTCTATTCTCTCATTTTTTCTGCATGGTTTTAGTTCCTCTTCTTGCTCCCAGCTGGAAGTACTTCTGTTTCTGCTCTCTGGGCTGGTACTTTCTTCACTCTGCAAGTTGCCTCCTTTTTACATTGGTGGCACACCACAAGGTGACTTGCTGACTGCTGCTAGAAAAAAAAAGTGCAGCATTCCTGATATTAGAGACATTATGTCCTTGGAAATTATGGCTTAAAGGTTCACTTGAGGTTATACTACTAATTTTTTCTTCTGAACTGAAAAGATAAATTATAGTGTCCAGTAAGGTGGAGATCTCCAGCTAGCGGTGTTGTCATCTGGGGTAAAGACTTTAAATCAAAAGACAGGATGTTAATGTTCAAGGTAGATGATTTCAGACTGAAATAGGTAGAGAGGACTACTGGAATCATCTGGGAAGCGATGAGCATGCTGCCTAAGCCAACGTTAGAAGCAGGTCGTGGTGGCAATTATCCTCATGAGATGCTGCAGTAGTTTTCTAATAGATGGAGTTTTCAAGACTATACGATTTGTTTAGTGAAGGACTGGCCTCAGGACCAAGTCCTAAGCTCCTCAAGGTGTGGTTAATGTTTTTGATGACCTCTCTGTTTATATTACATCCCATAGCTTTGCCCACCCTGTTTAAGAAAGACCTTGTCAATATGGAGGCAACAGAAAACGGGACGGCCGTTCTGCAGTGTGAGTTAACTAAACCCACTCCAGTGGAGTGGAAGAAAGGGCAAAAGGTGCTCAAGCCTAGTGAGAAGTACAAAATGAGACTGAAGGATACCATTGCTGAGCTGACAATCCATAGCCTGGAGGAACACGATGCGGGAGATTACACGTGTGTGTGCGGAGACAAGACGACAACTGCATCCCTGACAGTGCATGGTAAAATATCTACCTTTAATAGGGATTTTCTGCTTTGCCATCTGTGATCTCACACAGGATTGCCAACTGGTCTTGATCCCATCTATTATTTTAAGTTGTCATGACAGCTGTATCGACCGCTGGGAATAACTCTTTGACTGAAAGTCCTTCTCTTAGGCTTTTCTGTCCCTGTTCTTTCATGTCAGTGGAATCTGGAAGCAGATAATGAAGACCTCAGTGAAGTCGTAAATAATGCTTTCAGTATTTCCATTAATTAATTTCGCTGGGCGTATCGCTGAGATTTCACTTGTGCTGGCTTGAATGGTGCTCTGTTGTGGTAACAACTGAGAAAGGCAGGTGAGAATGATTCGCTGCAGCCTGGAATTTTCAATAACACAGTGTTCATTTTCATTGTTCATCTGATCTTAAAGGCAGAGCTCTGCATAGTTCCTTGAAAACTTGGCATCAGCTTTCTGTTGTTATAGCTTAAAGTGCCTTTGAAGCACACCTTCCAGTACTGAAATTCTAGTTTTACAACACTGATTTCCCAATCAGCTGTGGTGTGTTGCAAAGAATAAGGCAGGGATGCCCTGGAAATCATCGTTTGTCTCTTAGGTACACCTTTTACGTACTGTTTATTCTAAAACTTTTAGTGACTAAAGGGATTTAATCCATCAGAGCAGGTCAAGGTTCAGTGTTTCCTCAGTTTTAAAGTGCTCTCTCTTCACCTGTGATCTTCAGCCCTTCCTCCACATTTTACAAAAGAATTGAAGAGCGTGGAAGCCACAGAAAACAGCAAGGCCACTTTCTGCTGCCAACTGAACAAGCCCACAGCTGCTGTGGAATGGAGGAAAGGAAGCAGAGCCCTGGAGCCAAGTGACAAGTTCACCATGAGATGCGAGGGCACAACAGCTGAGCTGGTGATCCGTGATTTAGATCTGACAGATGCTGGTGATTACACGTGCTGTGCTGGAGATCAGAAAACCACTGCTGCGTTAAAAGTGAATGGTAAAAAACAAACAAACAAACAAAATCAAATTAAGCAGATTATTTTCAACTCGTAGGAGTTTGTTTTGGGTGGTTTTGGTTTTTGGTTTTGGTTTGGTTTTGTTTTAAGAGTGGGGTAGTAACAGCTCTGAAATTGCAGACCCATTTCTGCTGAATCTAGCAACATGTGGCTGGACGTGGGCATAAATGTTTGTATACACTGGTCAGTATCAGGCACTGATCAGGGGTCCACTGCAAGAATTTCTGATATTCATCTTGGTTCCAGTTTACTTCTTTGATGCTCGTGTTCAGTAGCTGTTAAAGAAAATCATTATTGTAATTTCAGTTGTAAAGAGATTGCAACCCTAAAGCTGAGACTGTTCCAGTTTGATTATGAGACATTTTGTCATAGAACCGTAGAATTGTCAAAATGTTTTGATGTAGTTTTCAGTGCTCTGGAATAAGTTGACACTCAGATTCTGCTAGGCTATTATCTGAGGAGGAATCATAGGAAAGTGAGATTGATGCCTCCGAGCTGGTTTCACTTATGAACTTTTTCAGTAATGACTTGCATTGCAATAGAACTTAGGCAGCCAAGTTGGGCTTTATTTTGCATTGTGCCAGGCAATACCCAAAATAAGGTAGGGCTCAGTGAAGTTGAGTCTGGTGTGATTCTCCATTTCATGCCATAGACATGAACAAGGTGCTCTCCAGCTTTCCAAAGTCACCATCTTATGTTTCCCAGAGTTAGTTATCCATTCTATTTGATGAGGGAAGTCTTTGCTTGTCACATGTGGTTGACAGACCACAGATGAATAGTTGGATAGCTGCCATGGTCACACATTCTGCTCATTTTGAACTCCTCAGCCTTGCCTGCACACTTCAAGGAAGAGTTGAAGAATGAAGAAGCCACAGAAGGTGCAACAGCCACGCTACAGTGTGAGCTTTCTAGGGCTGCCTCTGTGGAGTGGAAAAAGAAGCACAAAGTGCTCAAATCAAGTGAAAAATATACTCTGAGACAGGAAGGTACTACAGCACAGCTGCTGATCCATGCTTTAGAAGTCAAGGATGCTGGGGAGTACACCTGCGTGTGTGGAGAGGAGAAGACAACTGCAGCACTGACAGTGCATGGTAAGAAAACAGAAAGGAGAGGTTTTTGTCTGGATGTCTCCTGTCTCCTCTGGAAGCCTCAGTACTGACACACACAGAGTTCTTTCTCTAATCTTTCTCTAATCTCATCATAGTTTATTCTGTCAGTTAATTCTGGTAGTAATGGGGTTTCTTATTTTTATTTTTTAAAAATGTTTAATAGTGATTTTTATTTAACTCAAATTGTGTTCCCATTGGTTATAATATTTCCCCTCTTTTCTTCTCCGTGCTCTGGTTGGTGCACAGCTCTAGTGCTTTACATCACACTGAAGGATGCCACATACTTGCATTTTCCATTCTGTTTTACTCACTTCTGACTTGAGCCTAGAGAGATGGAATAGCAGGAACATTCATCCTCAGGGTGATCTTAGATTTCAAGTTACATTAAGATTTGGTGGATTTTTTAATTTTTTTTTTAATAATACAAACAAAATTTGACTCAATGCAATTTTTGGCTGGATCTTTCTTGACTGACATAGAATCCTAGAATGGCTTGGGTTGGAAGAGACCTTAAAGTTTCATCTCGTTCCAACCCTCCCTGTTATGGGCAGGGCCACCTCCCACCAGACCAGGCTGCTCAAAGCCCCATCCATCCTGGCCTTGAACACTTCCAGGGTGCAGGCATTCACAGCTTCTTTAGGCTCTGTTCCAGTGTCTCAATGTCCTGTCCTGGGAGCTTAAACTCTTGGTTTGCCTGGTAAGAACTAAATGTGTATATTTTGACCTCTGAGATGTCTTCTGTCTCTGAATTTCCATTTTTTTTCTCTACTTGTGGAACATCACCCATTCTATTTGGTTTCTCCAGTGTAACTACTGATATGGATTGAACCCGTACCTTCAGCATTCCAGGACAAATTGTTTAATTACACCAAGGTGTTTTGAGAATATTCAGTTTATTTAAATATTATCTAATCCCCTTTTTTTTTTCCCCTAGGGATTTCCTATTACTCTCTTAACTATCATTCACCTTTAATGTTAAAGAAGAAAATGGAATTAATCACTTCAGCTTTCCCTGTGTTATACACCATCAATCTACATTCCTGGCAGAAAGATAGACCAACATCTCCTTTGCTGTTTTCCTTTCTTCTAATCTACTTACAGAATGTTATTTTATTATTTCTGCTTCATTCTAGTTCAGGCTGGCCACATGTCCTGGGATTTTCATGTGCATTTGATACCTTTCAGCCCCTCTTTCATGCTTATCTCTGTCTGTGAGGTGACAGAGGAATGGGGAATTGCCCTTGACCTTCTTGAGACATGCAGGGAACTTGGACTTTCTCTTTTCAACTCTACATTCTGTAGTATTTCTTCTGCCCTCATCTAAACCTCCTGTATTTTGTAGGTCTCTTGAGTTTCAGGACACTAAGAATTTGTGATATAGGCAGGCTATTCCTGATAGTCCTTGGAGTGAGGTAGTCTGTGTAATTATGCCCTTCATATTGCCTCTTTGAGAAGTTGCCCATGCTCTTAAACTACCTTGCCCTTTAAGTTTGTTTCAGCTTATTCATAAGTAGCAAGCAATTCTTGATTTACTGCAGCTTATTTTCTTGTTGCCCACAGAATTTCCTTTTGTTCTTCTCCATCGTTACTTGTCCTAAAATCCATGAGCTTCTCTTGCTTCATAATTGGTGTTTGCCCAATTATCCTCCATGTCTGTATTCCCAAATATTTATTTCTTGCTGGTCAGAGTCAGGAACTGGAGGAGATCCTCTCCTGTTATTTTGTATCTATTCTATATCCAAAAGTGGTCCTCACCCCAGTCCAAAGAGAAAGCAGACTTTGTCCCATCCTACTGCTCCCACAGTAGATACTACCCCATTACCCTCCTGTCTTGTGCTCTGAACTGTTCTATTAGTTCTTGAGTCTATTACTCGTTCCAAAAGGTACAGGGTGTTTGGATGCACCTGAACTTCCTGGTGTGAAAGTCCTATAGCAGATTTCCATGATGGAAACATCATTCTTCTTACCCCATTTTATTGTTACATAAGCACTTTCAAGAGGTGTCTCTGATTCTGCTGCTCTTCAGCTTCATTCTCTCTCTCAGGCTAGGTCTGTAGGCATCCTTTCAACATACAAGGTAAAGCTTTTTCTTTTCTTTGACCATACACGAAGTTTTCCCATTACTGCTGTTTATTCTCCATACATCTGTAAACCAATCAGCAAATTTACCCACTCTTTGAGACCCTTTTGTGGCTATGATACAAAATAGTACCTTCCTTCTGTGAGATGATCCTCATGTCAATAACTAGGTATGGATAGATACTGGTAAACATCAAGGTTCATTTTTTCTGGTGGCCAAGAACTGCGTATCATGAAAATATTTGCACCTTTGTTTCTCAGCCCTTCCTGCTCTCTTCAAAGAAGAGTTAAGAAATGAGGAAGCCACGGAGGGTGAAGTAGTGACTCTGCGCTGTGAGCTGAGCAAGACCGCTTCGGTGGAGTGGAAAAAGGGACACACAGTACTCAAACCTAGCCAGAAATACAAAATGAGGCAGAAGGACGTCACTGTGGAACTGGTGATCCATGATCTAAATGAGAGTGATGCTGGTGATTACATCTGTGTGTGTGGGGATAAGCAGTCCACAGCTTCCTTAGCAGTACATGGTAATAACCCATTTCATCTACATGTCCTCATTATCAAGCTTATGGTTTGAATTATTTGTTTTTCCACCATGCTCATTGTTATCTCTTCATAGCTCCTCTGACTTTGTATGTCACAGTTATGAGAGTTAATTTGCACTTTACGATCTAAGGGAAAAACTTCATCCTGTGTTCTAATCCAAAGCAGTTTTAGGACCTGATCCCTATAGTAGTTGTGAAATCAGGTCTGAAGACAGCTCCTCAGTGATGCCCTCACCTTTCCTTCCCCTATCCCTGCCCTTCACAGAGGCCATGTGTGCTGCTCTATTTTAACCCTCTGTCCATTGCATCCTCAGCATTGCCTGCAAGCATCAAGAAGAGCCTGAAGGACCAGGAAGTAACAGAAGGTCAAGCAGCCACTCTGTGCTGTGAGCTAACCAAGGTTGCTCAAGTAGAGTGGAGAAAGGGGAGCAGTTTGCTCAAAGTCAGCGACAAATACAAAATGAGACAGGAGGGCACAGTCATGAAGCTGCTTATCCATGACGTGGAATTGAAAGATGCTGGAGAATACACTTGTGTGTGTGGAAAACAGGAGACAACAGCTGCCTTGATAGTGCATGGTAAAAAAACCCTACACCTATATCTGTATTATTGTGTTTTTCTCTACCAGCTCATTCCTGTTGTCCGTGTGTTCACTTCTGTTTGAATTTGTTCCTTTCAATTTGTAAAATGTCTCTAAGGTCTGGTTGCATCCAGGCTGCTTTTCTGTTTCTGTCTATTGGTTTGTCCAACGTCCCCAAAATATGAGGAAAGGAAACTCCTTCCACCCAAAAAAACTTTCTCTGCTTCTCCACCACCTCATCCTTCCCATCACCTGTGTGTCATTTTTAATGTCCTCTGCCCCTTTTGTGACCTGCAGCCCTGCCTGCACTTTTCAAAGAAGAACTGAAGGACCTACAAGCCATGGAAAGCCAAACGGCCACTCTGCGCTGTGAGCTGACCAAGGCTGCACCTGTGTCATGGAAGAAAGGCAACAAAATACTCAGGGAAAGTGAAAAATACATCATGAGGCAGGATAATGCCCTTGCTGAGCTGGAAATTTGTGATCTAGAGCTGCAGGATGCAGGGGATTACACCTGTGTGTGTGGAGACCAACGCACCACGGCTTCTCTGACAGTGAATGGTAAATTCATCTTGCAGATAACTGTTCATTTTTGGTTTCTCTGAAACATCATGTTGCTGTACCAAGTGTTCCTAGGAGTTAATTTGAACTTCAGTTGCGAATTCATGATGCTGATCACAAATGTGGAGGTCTTTGTTTAAACACGCTGTCTATTGACTTTCCATTCCCAGCCCTGCCTGTGGTTTTCAAGGAAGAACTGAAGAATGAAGAAGTCCTGGAAGGATCATCAGTCTCTTTGCATTGTGAATTAAGCAAAGCAGCTCCAGTGGACTGGAAAATAGGGTCCAAAGTTCTCAGAGGAAGTGAGAAATATCAAATGAGACAGGTTGACACCACTGCAGAGTTAGTCATTCATGGCGTAGAAGTAAAAGATGCTGGAGAATACACTTGTGTGTGTGGTGACCAGAAGACAACAGCAACCTTAACAGTTCATGGTAAAGAGATGTTATTAAAATTGATAAATAGCTCTGTAAATAGACATCACTCTGAAATGCTGCTGTTTCTGCCCTGGCTCAGTGACTTGTTTCTGGTTTTATCCCTTTCTTTTTCTTCGTTCTATGTATAGATCATTTTTTAACAAGAAAGGATAGCTCAGGGCAGATTTTTGGGTCACTATCAATCTGCTCCCCATGTCCCTTTAAAAGGAGAAAACAAGAAAAAAGTTTCTTTCTGTCCAAGTCCTCTCTTCTTGGACATTTACAATTTCCAGCTCTTTTTCCCTCCCTCATCCCCATGGATCACTTCCTCCACCCACAGTTTCCTCCAAAACACTGGTGTATGTTCTGTCAGGCCCTCCACTCTTCAAGCACTTCTCAAAGGAGAAGTGAGGGTTGGGGCATCAGCAGGAGGAGGACAGGAGGTTGGAGCCAGGTGGGGTCAGCCTCTTTGCCCAAGAAACAAGCAATAGGACAAGAGGAACGGGCCTCAAGTTTCACCAAGGGACGTTTAGGTTGGAGCTGAGGAACAATTTCTTCCCCTTGAGGGTTGTCCAGGGCTTTCCCAGGCTGCCCAGGGCAGTTGTGGAGTCCCCGTGATCCCTGGAGGGGTTTCAAAGCCATGGAGATGTGATGCTGAAGGACCTGGTTTAGTGGTGCCCTGGCAGTGCTGGGGCAATGGTTGGACTTGGTGTTCTTAAAGGTCTCTTCCAACCAGAATGATTCTATGATTCTGTGGTCAAAGAGATTCAGATCTGTCTCCTCCATCCTTTCCTCCAAAAATTCTTCTGTCTTTCCTGAGACATGGGCTTCTTCTGAGGTGTTTGGGTGCAGAATACAAGCAGTACTCCCTGTTTACCATAGTTGTGCACAAGGCACATTTGTGAGTAAATGTTAAAAATTATTTTTCTTCTAGGTTGTTCTATCACTGGGTTATGAAAAAAAAAGTTTTATTTTGGAATCTGGCTGATTTCATGTAGATGAGTTGATAAGTTTTTAGTAAAGTGAAACAGAAAATCACAATACCAGCCTCCAAGAAATCACAGCTGTGCAGGTAAAATAGCTCTGTATCCAGCAGTGTTATTGGTGAGTGCTGTTGATCCAAGATCTGGTTCTTTCCATATTGTTGTTTCACCATGAAAAGCAGCAGTCGCCCAGAGAACTGATCCCTTACAGTGTTTGAAAGCCACGTCACACTTGAAGCAGGATTCCCCCAGGGTTTCTGACCTTGGCTACACTTAAGGATGTTTAGAAAAGGCTGAAAAAGGGAGGCATGAGCAGAAGTAATCCCAAGCATGGAAAAGAAATCAGGATTTTAAATCTGGTTTTCTGATGGCTACTTGTTCCTGTTGCATCCTTCAGCTCGGCCACCGCTCTTTAAAGAGGAGCTAAAGAACAAGGAAGCAGAAGAAGGTGGAGAAGTGTCCTTGCACTGTGAGCTCACCAAGGCTGCTCCGGTGGTGTGGAGGAAGGACAAGAGGATTCTGAAAGCGAGTGAGAAATACAAAATGAGGCAGGACGGGACAAAGGCAGAGCTGGTGATTCATGAAATAGCCGAGGAGGATGCAGGAGACTACACCTGTGTGTGTGGAGAGCACCAGACTACAGCTGTCTTAACAGTACAGGGTAAAAATTACCTTGACCTCCTATTTCCTAACTGGAAACCTCTGTCCTCTACTATCAGGTGTTCCATTTCCTACACCTGTTTGTTCAGCCTTATTAACTGAAGTTCCATTTGTTTGAAAGCCTTCCCTGCCTTTGACTTGTAGGCTGCATATATTGGAAAATACCTGTCTGCGTTTTTCTGTGCCATCCTTCTGTCTTTTTCTTTCCTTAAACACGAGCCTGCTATCCTTTCATCTTTCCCTCCTGCAATTCCTTTCCTAGCATATAAACCCACTGTTCTTTTGTCTTTCCTTTCCTGCATTTATCCTCTAAAACACAAATCCATTTATTCTTTGCCATTCCTTCCTGGCATTCTCAGTACCATAGATAGTTGCACTGGGAGACTGATTTTCTAAGCAGGAAAGAATAAACTTTTTCTGTGTCCTTCTTCTGGTCTTAGCTGCAAGCACCAGTTGCTGTGCAAACAAAACTGGTGTTTCAGATTAATGCTGCTGGAGATGGGAAGTGGTGCCAAATCAAGGAGGACAAACCTGGTTTCTAGACTGGATATATTAATTTAGCTCCACCACTATGGAGTGAGACACTGAGGTTGAGATCTGAGACATCCAGCCTTGTTAAACAGGTGGAAGATCTCATTATCCCACCTAGTTAATAGACAGACATAGTGTAGAGTCATAGAATGCAAGGTTGGAAGGGACCTCAAGGATCATCTTGTCCAACCTTTCTTGGCAAAAGCACAGTCTATGTGAAAGGCACCAAATTTATTTCAAGTATACAACATGCAGTGGGTAGTAGAATTATGTTAAGTGGGGAACACGTTCTAAGATAAGACAGGCATGGGATTCAGCATCTGGAGATTTTCTTTGGGGTCAAGAGGAATCCGTAAGCCTTGGCTGCATCTTTTCGAGGGTATCTCAAGGAAAAGAAGGAATGATAATGAGTAAGGAGTTGTGCCAATGCTCAGAGATCAGCAGGGCTGCTCTGTAAGTAGGAAAAGAGAGTACAAAGGCTTGAAGTTAGTGGAAGACACCAACACGTAAGAAATAATGAGCTCAGAGATCATATTAGTTTTACATACACAGATACTGGAAGAGAACAGGTGTAAACCTCTTGAGGACAGTGCAGTTTTGCTAGTAGGAAGCCAATACCAATCCAAATGGATTGGGGTATATATTCCCATGAGGATGTTTTCATTTCTCTTTCCTCTCTTTGCTGCTGATGCTCATCCTTCCATAACCTTCACAATTTTCCCCTCTTACTGCCTGCTCTTACCCATCCCTGGAGATATCCTCAGGTTGTAATATTTTTTACCTGCATCCTTCAGCTGTGGCTCCATTTTTCCAAGAAGAATTGACCAGCAAGGAAGCAGTAGAAGGTGGAACAGCCACTTTGCACTGTGGGCTCAGCAAGGCATCCGCCCACGTTCAGTGGAAGAAGGGCCATCGCATTCTCACCTCGGGCAACAAGTACAACATGAGACAGGAAGGCTGTGCTGTGGAGCTGGTAGTTCGTGATTTAGACTCGAATGATACTGGAGATTATACCTGTGTGTGTGGAGATGAGACCACAACAGCCACCTTAACAGTGCATGGTAAAGTAATACTTGGACTAAGATCCTTCAAACCTCACAGCTGCCCAAGTCTCTATTGCTGCGGTCTGCTCCCATTCCCCTTCTGTTTTCTCAGGCTTTGTCTTCCTTTGGATTTTGCTTATGTGCTTCCTCCTTCTGTTAGAATTGGGTAAAGAGTTGCCTCTTGGTGTTTGTCCTCCTCAGCTGTGCTGGTTCTTCTCACTTTCCTTGTCTTGATGCAGTGGCCAGGGAAGCCAAGGGAGGTTTTTCCCTTGTGTTCCACTGACCTGGATCAGGGCTTAGTACTGTCCCATACATCCTCTCCCACAGGACCTCACCTAGCTGCTTTTTAAGGAATATTTACTCTCTTTATGGTAACTCTTTTACTCTTCAGCACTGCCTCCAGAATTCAAAAAAGATCTGAAGGACCTAGAAGCTGTAGAAAGTGGGACAGCTACTCTGCACTGCGAGCTCACTAAGCCTGCTGTGGTGGAGTGGAAGAAAGGGCAGGAGGTGCTCAAAGCAAGCAGCAAATATAAAATGAGTCAAGATGGTGCTGTTGCAAAGTTGATTATCCAAGAGCTTGATGTTGAGGACACTGGAGAGTACACCTGTGCATGTGGAGATCAGCAGACAACGGCCACTTTGACAGTCAATGGTAAAAAAAAAAACAACAAAGAAAAAATTAAAAGGGAAAAAGGAAAATTTTATTCTATTTTCTGAAAATAAAACCTGTGGTTTATCATTAGTTATGGAGAAGAGCTGACTACAATCCATAAGATGTGCAGTAGAGTATGGTTTATACAGGGTGACCAGGTAGAAAATGGGAAGTGCAATGCAGAACTAAATACATTTTGTCAGGATAAGTGTAATCTCTCCTGCATGTGGCCTGCTGTTAGAGGGAACCTGAAGTGTTACAACTCAATGCTGATCTTCAGAACACCTCTTCAGTGATCTTGGCAATGTGTTGGCTACTTCTCTAGCAGGAAAAATATTCTGCTGGGTTTAGACTATGGATTAGATTAAGCTTCCATATACTTTATGGCAAATGTAATTCCTTAACTTGATTTCTTCTTGTTCTGAAGATTTTCCTACTACTTCTCCAGGGAAATAGCCTTGTACTTTGAATCTAGACCACTGAGGCGTAGGGACCTCTGCAAAAAAGCTCTTGTAGTGCTTTTGTTTTTCTCTTTCCTAAACCCTAACTGCAGTAAGTTGCAAGTTACGTTTCTATTTTATAGCCCTACCAGCACTTTTTAAACAAGAGCTGCAGAATACTGAGGCAGAAGAAGGTGGTACAGCAAGACTGAGGTGTGAGCTTACCAAACCCCAGGCTCCAGTAGAGTGGCAGAAAGGAGATGTTACTCTCTCCCCTGGTTCAAAATATGAGATGAAGCAGCAGGGCTCCACTGCTGAACTGGTCATTTATGGCTTAGAACTGGACGATTCAGGAAGCTACACCTGCGACTCTGGACATCAGCAGACAACAGCTGTGGTAACTGTACACGGTAGGCAGAGTGTTGACCCTTGGTTCAATAGAGATGAAGTGAAAGGAGCATCTCTCAGTGTTCTCCACAGCCATTTGTTTTGCTCTTGGTTCATGGCACATGGTCAAGCTAGAGAGGTTCTTGTGCTATCTGGAGTGATTAGTCAGCACCAAAGCAATTAAATGTTGTCATGGTGTCAAGATATTATGAAACCTCCTGCCCTCTGAGTACAGGGAGTGTGGCTACATGTGGGAGCAGATAACAGAAAGTAAGCCAGGCAGGCTGATGGTTGTTTTGGGATGTTGGTTGCTTCAGTAGGCATAAGGGATGGGCCTAATGCCTGATTGGAATGATAAGAGATGCAACAATTGGGGGATTAACGATTTCTATAGCACATGAAGAGGCTTTGAGCCTCGTGTGTAAACTGAGTGCAGACAACTGCACCCACATCTTTTTCTCCACCTCTTCTACCATCCAGAGCGAGCCCTTGCCTGAAATCTGAATTTCCTCTTCCTTTTCCTGCTTCATTGTCATCTTTTACTGCACTGCCTCTTCTTGTATTTTGAATGCTAAGTTGATATTTTAAATGGTGATGGAAGATTTATTTGGGGGTAAAATACTCTTCACTTAATACCACAAACTTGCAGAACCTTGTTGAGGAAAAAGGGTCTGTGTGAGAGAGGGCAAGGGCCAGTGATCCTCTACTAAAGCATCCATAGCTGGCATAGAGACATTCATATGGGAAAGTTTGACTCCTTCAGATCACAAACCAGGCCATTTTATGGACCACTCTCTGTGACCAGATCTTTCATAACCTCACATCTGTCCTCAATTCTTGCTTCATGTAATGGTTCGAGAATGATGCTACCAAGACAGAGTTGCAGCCCAAGGATTATGGAATCATTAGAACGGGTCATTTATGAAGAACGTTGATAGGATTGGATCCTTTTTGGAATAAATCACTCTTAAAGCATTTCCCTCTCAAATTTTGCAGCACTGCCTGTCACATTTAAGCAACCCCTACAAAATAAGGAGTCAGAGGAAGGAAGCACAGCTGTGTTCTGCTGCGAGCTGTCGAAACCCAACGCTGCAGTGGAGTGGAGGAAAGGAGGAGTGGTGCTGCAGCCCAGCCAGAAATATGAAATGAGGCAGAGGGAATGCCTGGTAGAGCTCTTAATTCATAATCTCAAATTAGAAGACACAGGAGAATACAGCTGTGACACTGGGGATCAGGAAACCAGGGCAGCCTTAAATGTGAAAGGTAGGTGGGGTGAGCTGACTTCTAGATTCCACCCAGTGTGCAAAGCAACAGTTTGAATAGGAATATTGTTAAGTAGATGATACATTTTGCTCTATAAATATGTTCCCTTTCATCTGATATACTAGGATTTTTTGTTTGGTTGGGGGTTTTTTCGTTTGCTTTTGTTTGGTTGGTTTGGTTTTGTTGTTTGTTTGTTTGTTTTTCATTGATGATGAAAAAAAGATGATAAATTGTTCTTCCAGTGCTGCATTTGAGTTTTGGGTTTGAAGAAGAAATACTTTCTAGCTTTATGGCCAGGGAGAAATTCAAGGAAGAGCAACATTTTAACATAACCTCTGGATATTTCACATGACATGCAGTTTAAGTACTTCAAAAAAGATTTTCTTCCAAATCCTGGACTGACAACAACCTTCCTGATCTGTCAAAGGCTGCCCATGAAGTTCTGCATTTCTTTGCTCTCTGTATCATTGTTAGATTAACTAGAAGGATGAATGCATTCAAAGTAGTCAACCCTGGGAAGGAATTGAGTCAAGGAGCAAAGGAAAGATGGCTGCTTCTGGTGCAGCAAGATCCCTTATTAGCTCCAGGCAGATTAGAGAACATGGATCCTGACTAAAAATATAACACTTGTATCTTGGTCTCCAAAGAGTCAACCTAACTGTGATAACCAGGACTTGACTCAGGCTTCAATAAAAGCTCCTGTTGCTTCTTCTTGTTTCCCTTTAGCTCTGCCAGTTCTTTTCAAAAAGGAGCTCAAAGACAAGCAAGCAGAAGAAGGAACAGCGGTGAAATTCCAGTGTGAGCTGACAAAGGACAATGCGACTGTGGAGTGGAGGAAAGGCACCATGGAGCTTTTCCCATGTGCTAAATATGAAATTAAACTAAGTGGTCGCACAGCTGAACTTGTGATTCACAATATAGAACCAGAAGATGCCTCTGATTACACGTGTGATACAGGAGACCAGCAGAGCACGGCAGTCCTCAGAGTGAACGGTTAGCATTGCATCCACGTGGAACAGAGGATAAAAGGGATTCATGAAACTGTGGGCATGATATTTTCTTAATTGGTGAATAAACCTCTCCAAAAGTTAGGATAATGAGGAAAGCAGGTAGCCAGTCATAAACCAGAACACAGAAAAGTGGATCTTGTGGGACAGGGTTTGCAGAATGGCTGTTTAAGCCTGTAAAGCACAACATACAGTGGTTTGGCCCCTTCTGATAGTGATAAAAGCAAGAAACTTTGTCCTGGCTATTTTGAAATTCTAATTGATCTTTATTTTTGGTACTTTGCTTTCATTGCTGGTTCAGCTGAATCAATAAGTAATCATAAGTCATTTACAAAAGCATTAAAAAAAATTTACTATTTTCATTTTTTGTAATGCCTTCCCATGAAGGTCTTGTTTAAATGCTGTGTTTAAACAAACCAGGAATCATGTTTGTGGTCATCTCAAACTGTTGGGTGGAACCTGAGGCTTTGGTCTTTCCGCCTAAACATGAGGAAAGTCTTCTTTACTTTGAAGGTGATGGAGACCTGTCCCAGGTTGCCCAGAGAGGCTGCGGAGTCTCCTTCTCTGGAGACTTTTAAAACCCTCCTGAATGTGATTCTGGGCAACCTGCTCTGGGTGATCCTGCTGGAGCAGAGGGCTGGACAAGATGATCTCCAGAGATCCCTTCCAACTCCCACCATGCTGTGAATTCTTGTTCTAAGACCCAACCTTTGAAGCTACATCCTCTTGGCTGAAGCTGTCCCGTGAAGCAGCTGCTGGGTCAGCTATAAGTGAAAAGACCCCTGTGATTGCTTTACATGTATCCCAGCAGGGTTCAGGCAGAGGAACCACAAGTGCTGAGATTCCTGTTTGCACAACTGCTCACATGCACACACGCAATGGGTATTCCTTTCTCGTTTTCATCAGTGACAACCTGTTGTCTGAGCTTTTCCATGCCCCAGTTGAATAAATGTAGACTGTTTGTGTGCGCATCGTCTGGAAGGAGTCACTGTTGATGGTCTAGGATCTTGAAAAGACAGCAGAGAAATCAGAAATGTGTTTAAAGCTTTACATCACTTCTTATGTTGGAATGCAGGAGTATTTCTACAAAAATTAATGGGTTTACACTAGTTTTAATCAGAAAATGCCAGATTTTGCTTATCCAAAATCTTTTTGCTTGTGGTAGTTTCCAATACCCAGAGCAGATGTATAAAACTTTATGGGAAACAAACATATCTGGGGATCCTCTGTGCTGAATTTAGGTCTGTTTATAAAGAAAAAAAGGGTTGTTATTATCGTATAACCACCTAATGCAAATTTGTTCTGCAGCATCAGACCCCAGGTGACTTGTACTGAGTTGTGCAGGCCTAGCATCAAGCTGATGGACTCTGTATTAATTGTTTTTCACTTTGCAGCCATCAAACCCCGGCTGAAGCAGCAGCTGAAGAATGAAGAAGTAGAAGTGGGAGGAACAGCCAGGCTGCGCTGTGAGATTTCCATTAGCAAAGCAGAAGTGGAGTGGAGGAAAGATGGAGTTGTCCTTCACTCCAGCTCCAAGTATGAAATGTGGCAGGACGGCACCCTCCGTGAGCTGCGTGTTCATCACTTGGAGGCCGGCGATGCTGGAGAGTATTCCTGCAAGGCTGGAGACGAGACGAGCTCTGCAAAACTGACCGTGAAAGGCAAGACTTGTTTATTTGTGGCAAAGGGATTTTCACTTTAGGCTGCTAAGATTTTCATGGAATACCAGGTTGGAAGGGATCTCAAGGGTCATCTAGTCCAATCTTTTGAGGTAAACTATATACATATATTGTTTAAATGAGATGGCCCACCACCCTGTAAAGCTGAGTCTTAAAACTGACATTAATTGTTCCTATTATGATACTATTGCAGTAAACCCAGAGTATAGGAAGGGTATAATTAAAAAAAACCCAAACTTATTGTCAATGAATACACTGAAACAAAAATTCACTTGGTGGTCAGGAGAAGATAAGGCAGCTGTACTTATTGACTCATGGCTTGAAATATTTGCTTGACATCATAGGCATGTGAGAGAACAGATGGTTCACCCCCAGCTTCCAGTCACATGGCAGCTGCATCTGGCTTTAATGTCATGACAGACAGCGCTTGCTTTCAGGTTGGACCACTGGTGTGGAACAACCACGCTAGCATCTCTACAGGCTACTCAGTATTATAGATACTCTGTATGCTATGCCCAGCTGCACCGATTTTCATGCAGATGGTGACCTCAGTTGTACGAATATTTACTGTGTTTGCCTGGATGAAGCTTGTGCTGCTTCATCTTGGGCGTTCTCCAGCAGACTCGGGGTACAAACCCTTCTGCCTGTTGCATGCTTTCTGTATGATGTCTGCACGGAGCTCTCCTAGAAGCAGGGCTCAAGCAAACTGAAGCGCACATGCCCTGTGCTCATGCTAATCCAGTCAGTCCAGCTGAGAGCACAGAGACAACCAGCTCTCCAGCCAGTTTGGAGCACCAGTATAGAGCAAGTGCAATTCTCTTTGAAAGAAAACCCAAACTACCAGGGTTTAATACCATTCTGTGAATGTATCTAAGCACAAATGTAACAAATTTCAGAATCCTAAGTTTGGCACCTGTCATTCACACTTTAGGCACCCAATTATATTATCAAACATGTAATAATAAAAAGAAAAGAATACTCTCTGTATGTTTGAGAAAGGGTAAGTGATAAAGCCATTAATTGAAAGATATTGGCCATGTTACCAAGTACACTGAAAGTAGTGACCCAGCAGTGTTTGAAATGTGATTTGAACAGCAGTGATATCTCCATCCCTGGAGATACTTAAAACTCAGCTGGACAAGGTGCTGAGCAACCTGCTCTGAGCTGGTCCTATTTTGAGCAGTGGTTGGACCAGATGACCTCTAGAAGACCAACCTATATTGTTAAATGTTTCTATGATTTGATCCATGTTTTCCCTTTCATGGCTTGACTACCCATGGACTGTTTGCAGAGCCTGACGTGACCATTGTGAGTGGCCTAAAGGACATGGTGGTGTTTGAAGGGGATGATGTCACCTTTCGGTGCCAGGTTTCTCATGAAAATGCAAGGGACGTTGAATGGAAGCTACAGGATGTTGCTCTACAAAATAATGAAATGAATGAGATCTCGGTGGAAAAAGGAAAGGTTCACACCCTGACATTAAGGAAGGTGACTGAGCAGGACATTGGCACCATCACTTTCCAAGTGGGACCCCACACGTCAACGGCAGAGCTCACGGTAAAAGGTGAGGGCTCTCTGTGATGTGGGAGAGGAACAGGATGGCTGAGAACGGGAGACTTTATGCTTCTGCTAATAGTAAATTCAAGGCCATCATTCACCCCTTGTCAGCTCAAGTTAGTAGGGTGCTTGTGCTTCAGAGCAGACATGGTGTACTGATGTGATCACTGTGCGTAGACAGGTTATGTCACCAGGGTCCTGAAGCTAACTGGTTTCTAGAGAAATTGCTGGGATAGCTTCAGTAAGTGGATTGACAGATGTGTAAGATTCATTGCTTCCAGTCTGCCTTTTTTTTCTTTTCTTTCCTTTGGATTCTTTCTCTAAACACAATTTTGAATAAATTCTCACTCAAATGTCCTTCTTCCCCCTTTGAAGCTGTTGGTCTGGTCAAAGTGCCCCTCCCACATAAACTGATTAAAACACCTATAAAGTTTTTATTACTATTTCTATAATAAGATCAAGGTGACTGTAAATGCTTCTGCTGTGCTTGTAATTTCAGTGCCACCTCCAGTCTTTCAGGAGAAATTGCAGAGCACAGAAGGGCAGGAAGAAGAAACAGCCATCCTCCGCTGTGTGGTCTCACAGCCTAATGCTGCAGTGAAGTGGAAGAAGGGTGCTCAGGTGATTTCCCCAAGCTCCAAGTATGAAATCAGGCAGGAGGGAACTATCCATACTTTAAAGATTCATCACTTAAAACCAGAAGACTCTGGCAAGTACACCTGTGATAATGGGAATGAACAAACAACAGCCACTCTAACTGTTAAAGGTAGGTTGCTTTGTTTTCTTTTTAAGATGAGCATCTCATTCCAATTTCTTAGCATAGGAGATAGGTAGCTAGTAGACAGTAGATAGCAAGAGGGTGCTATCTACTGTCCTTGACTTCAGATGTGCTTTGCTGGCAGAAAGCAGCTGAGTCTTTTTGCTTTCAGGAGTTAAGTCCTGTGGTGTCCTGAGCAATAAATATGCAGGGACCCCAGGGCCTCTTTCCATTCACTCAAAAAACTTAGGCTGGAACAAAAATTAGAATGAGACCATTTCTGATGCAGAATCATCTTCTGAGTTATAGTTCCATCTGAGAAAATAGTGCTCAAGAGTCAAAGTGCTCAAACTTCCTTGGGCACTCAACTTCAGCTGATGAGTAAGACACCTAAAGCACCTGAATACTAGCACCTAGGGTCTCAAAAATAGGTACAATGTGATATCAATTTTATGAAATCTGCTTTGGTACAAAAATGATATTAAGGTGACTTTTTCTGAGAAGCAAGATCAGCAAAAATTAAGAGGAGCCAGGATGTTCTTGTGCAATGCCATCATCTGAAATATCCCTTGGGGCTGTCCCATGAAGGGCATGCACCTGCCTGTTATCACATTAACTCCAGAATTTGGTGATACCAGATTTATAATAAAACCCTCTGAAATCAGGAAGTCAAGGAAGGCTCTACAGTCACCCTTCACACCAAGCTCTCCAAATGCAATGTACCGGTGAAGTGGGAAAAAGGGTTCAGTCTTTCTCCAAGCTAGCAACAAGTATGAGAGAAAGTATATGGGCTCTGCTCTAGAGCTACTCATCTACCCACCTCCAGCTGAAAGATGCTGGAGGCTACATCTTTGATTCTGGCAATGCAAACTATGGCATCCTCGGCAGTGAAAGATGACAAAAAGCCTTCACTTCACCATTTAGGGAGCTCTAGGTTGGTTTAGATATTCCACATGTAAGATGGAGGGATGCTGCAGCAGGGTCTGGTCCTTTTTTGTGATGAGAATTTCTCAGTCACCAGTTGACACAGTCTTACAGAGTAGGTCTTCACATAGACTTTATTTCTCTGTCCTCCTTATTCCTTTGCTGGATCCTAAGAGCCATAGGGTTGCAGAACTTAGCTACACAATGCACTTCGCTGCACATGCAACTGTACAAAAGCCTTGATCTCGCCCATTCCCCAGCTGTCCCACAAAATATACCATCCATTCCTACACCACCCACAAGAACAATCAGATCTGCCTCCTCAAACACATCTGCCACACAGTTCCCATGGATTCACTCTGATTGCTGGAACTGCAACACCTTCCCTTCTAAAGACTGATTCAGACAGTTCTTCTAAGGAACTGGACTTGAGGAACTCAGCTTCTACATGTGGTGCATTATAAACACCCATCAAAACTCCATCTCGACCTATCAGTGATGCACATCACTGCAGAAACTTACAGAGTTCATCTCTCTTCTGGGTCCAATTTTCAAATGAGGTGCATTATATAATGATGACCCTCCATGCGCCCTCCCAAATACCTAAGAAAATATCAGGCACAGGCTTTTGACTTGTTTCATTCCCCTTTTGGAGATACACACAATTAGATGCTCAAGAGTCCATGTCCATGACCACTCCTGTGGAAGAAGAAACACATTCCCAGAGGTGGTGTGTGTGCAGTGCCCTGCAATTCTTGAGGAGTGCAGAGTGACTTGTGTTCCTGCAAATCCATCACTTTCTGTCATTCCTTGTTTGGGTTTGAAAGTAATTTTGGAGTTGAGTTTGAACCAAAGTTGGAATGCCACCACAGTTTCATTAAACACAGGACTTAGTGACACAATCAGCAATGAAACATAACTTTTTCCTCTGACTTATTTTGGTTTAGCTTTGCCAGTAATCATCACGCAACCACTCCAGAACCAGCAAGCTGAAGAAGGTGGCACCATCACTTTGAGCTGTGAAATCTCAAAATCAAATGCCACCGTGCAGTGGAAAAAGGCCGGGACAGTGCTGCGACCAAGTGACAAATACAAGATGCATCAAGCTGGGTCCGTGGCTGAGCTGACGATTCACAACCTGAGCAAAGCTGATGCTGGGGAATACATGTGTGACACCGGCGACCAGCAGACCACTGCAGCTGTGCTCGTGAAAGGTGGGGCTTTGCCTGGGGAAGAGCTCAACAGAACTTGGTACCGTGGCAGGGGCACATGATTAAGTAATTTGACCGCTAGGCATTGTCATGTGCCCAAACTAAATCATGGGGATCTCAGAGGGAAGAGTGATTTCAGAGGGTTAAGAACGGGGTCAATTATCTCTAGGGAATCAAAAATGGGTCCTTAGTCAATGATTCTGTGGTTTAATGTTAATGTCACCCACTAAAATCTGTTGACAATGGTGTCAAGAGGATGGGGCCAGTCTCTTTTCAGTGGTGTCCAGTGGCAGGATAAGGGGTAATGGACACAAACTGGAACCCAGGAGGTTCCATCTGAACAGAAGGAGAAAATTCTCTGGTGTGAGAGTGGCAGAGCCTGTCCCAGGCTGCCCAGAGAGGTTGTGGAGTCTCCTCCTCTGGAGAGATTCCAAACCCTCCTGAACATGATCCTGGCCCCTTTGCTCTGGGTGACCCTGCTGGAGCAGAGGGGCTGGACCAGATGATCTCCAGATGTCCTTTCCAACCCCCGCCATTCTGTGATTCTGTGACAATATTGTCTTGATACATAGATTGTTTTTTAAACGTATGTTATATATTTATAATGATTATAGATTTATTATCTCTTTACTCTACACACAATACAGTATAACTTGCATGTTTTATAGATTATCATATATATGTACATAACACGTACGCACACAGACGTGTTACACATCAGTAAGAACACAACACAGTGCTACACGCCCCTGTATCTACATCTCCATGCATTTAGTGCTCAGTGCTTCACAGTCATTCTTTCAAATAATATAGTACTGTCAAGAAGGAGCATAACAAAACGTTTAACCCACGAAGCATCACTTGAAAGTAGATATCAAACTCTGTTGACCTTTCCATAAAGAACCAGCAGCAACCATAGTGGAGATGCTGAAGGATGTCACTTCGTATGAAGGAGAAGACGCAGTGTTTGAATGCAGGCTGTCCCGGGAAACAACTCAGGATGCCCAGTGGTTCCTGGGGGATGTTCCCCTGCAATCCAATGAAATGAATGAGATCAGAGCCCAAGGGACGCGTCACACTTTGATCCTGAGGAAGGTGACACTGGAAGACTGTGGGACCATCAGTTTCAAAGTTGGGCAGCACACCTCAGCAGCACAGCTAAAGGTCCAAGGTGAGCAGTCTCCTAGGAAGAGGGATGGAGGAGGTATTGGTGAACACTGTCAACACTGCTTTAACTTCTGGAGAGGTGTATTTGGGAGGAGGGGTCCTTGGAAATTTTGGGAGGTTCTTATAACCTGATTTAAGCATTTAAGTGTTAGATACGTATGTGTATCAGTCCTTTTATAGTCCATAGAATGAAGCAATCATCCTTTGAAGACCATCCAGCTTATACTGAAACATGCAGCTAAAATATGTCAGAATCAATACTGAAGAACGCGAAGAATACGCTCAGAATTAATCTTCTCTTTATGATGTTTCTAGATCACATTCACCCCCAAAAAAGAGGCAAAAAAAACTGACAAAAACTTTCCATCGAGATATATAGAATGATTCTGAAAGATGGGCTGTGTCAATACCTTCTCTTGCCTGTTCCTCTTTGATCTGGTGTAAAATCTGATTTAAATTTAAAATAGGCACCCAGTTCTGATCTGGGAACAATGCTGGTTTAGGTGTTTGCAGCAGTGTTGGTACCCTCTTCCCCACAGCTGCTCCAGTCACCTTCGTAAAGGCGCTCCACAGCTTGGAGCTACAGGAGGGTGGCACAGCTCACTTGTCCTGTGAGGTGTCCAAGCCTGATGTCCCGGTGGAGTGGAAGAAAGGCACGTCCGTGATCTGCTCCAGCCAGAAGTGCAGCATCAAGCAGGAGGGGAAGGTGCACACGCTGGTCATTCATGATTTGAACAGTGAGGACTCAGGGGACTATAGCTGCCACACGACTGATGGGAAGACCACTGCCAGGCTTGAGGTTAAAGGTAGGATCTCCTCCTTGCTCAGCAGTGGTGAGAGGTGTGCACGACTGGTTTTGGAGCTCTCTAGTACAAGGAAGATATTGAGGGTAGCAGAGCAAGTGCAGCAGAGGCCTCCAAGTTTGTTGTGGGGCTGAAGCACAAGAAGTATAAGGAAAGGTAGGGGCATCTGGCTTTGTTCAGCCTGGGGAAGAGAAGGTTGAGGTGGGACTGCATTGCTGTCTAAGGCTTCCTGTTGGGGTTCTGCAGAGCAGAGACAGCACCTTGGGAGGCCCAGTAAACAGATGAGACAAGAAGTGCACGCTGCAGCAAGGTAAATTTGTATTGGGGGAAAAACAAACCCAAATTTTCAAAGAGAAGGGGTGGTCAGACATTGGGACTGGGATCCAGACTGGCTGAGGAATATCTACCCATTGAAGACCTCCAGAGTTTCCTTCAGCCTTAATTGATCCCTGACTGCATAACCTTAAGCTGTTCTTAAAACTGGAGAGGTTGTTCAGCCTGGAGAAGAGAGTTCTCCAGGGAGGACTTATAGTGACCTTTCAGTACTTAATGGGGGACTATAACAAACATGGATATTAACTTCTTAGCAGGACCTGTTGAGGCAGGATCAGGAGTAATGATTTAAAAGTAAAAGAGGGGACATTTAGACAGGACAGAAGGAAGACATTTATGACACCGAGGGTGAGGAGAGCCTGGCCCAGCTTGCCCAGAGAGGTGGTGGCTGCCCCATCCCTGGAACAATTCCAGGGGAGGTTGGCTGGGGCTCTGAGCACCCTGCTCTAGTTGCAGCTGTTTAGTTTCAGATGCCCCTGCTTAGTACAAGGAGGTTGGACTAGATGACCTTTAAACGTCCTTTCCAACCCAAGCCATTCTATGATTCCATGAAAATGGTGCAGCCTCCAGTCTGCAAGTTTGTATTCTTTGAGTGCTTTTATCCTGTTCTGTGGCTTCAGGGATGAAAAACCTTCTGGGCTTCAGAAATCGTTAACTGTTAGTTGGGTAATCTTTGTGAAAAGAAGTCTAGGATATGGGGAGAGAAATGCAGCTCCTGTAGGACTGAATTTTTTCTTGTTGGTTAACTCCTTTCCCTCCTCCTCCTCTGCCTACCTTAGACCTAGACATCACCAGACCCCTGGCAGGTCTCCTTAGGTAAATTCAGACAGAACTGTGTATGAGCTTCATGAATGACACTCTCAGTACCCTAAAAATAAAACATTGCTCCATTTTCTATTTTTACTTTGCCCGTTTTTCCTCTTTGCACCTTTCCCCCTCTCAAGCCTTGCCCGTGCTTTTCAAACAATGGCTGAAAAACGAGGAGGTGGAGGAAGGGCGCACAGCTGTGCTGCACTGCGAGCTGACAAGACCCAGTGCAACCGTGGAGTGGAGAAAAGGAGACACAGTGCTGCAGCCAAGCGACAAGTACGAGATTCGGCAAGAGGGGACACACGTGGAGCTCTTCATCTACGATGCTGAGGCTCAGGATGCTGGCGATTATACGTGTGACTCGGGGGATCAGCAGACCACTGCATCCTTGCATGTCAAAGGTAGGAGAAGCCTTGCTTGAACAGAGAAGTTATGGCTGTGGCTGTTCTCCATAGGGATGATAAGGAATTCCCATCATTGAATGATCATCAACGCTGTTATCTGTGAATCACAACTGCAGGGAAGGGTTTGATCAAGAATTGTAGTATCATAGTCTTGGTTGGGTTGAAAGGGACCTTTAAAGGTCATCTAGTGCAAGCCCCCCTGCACTGAGCAGGGACATCTGTAACTAGAGCAGGTTGCTCAGAGCCCTGTCCATCCTCACCTAGAGAGTTGCCAGGGGTGGAGTTTCTACCACCTTTCTGGGCAACCTGTTAATCCGCAACTTGTTCTGAAAAAAAAGAATTAAATTCTTCACTGTGGGGGTGGTGAGATGCTGGAACAGATTACCCAGGGAAGATGGAAACATTCCAGGTTGGGTTGGATGGGGCTTTGAGCAACTGGGTGTAGTGGGAGGTGTATCTGCCCATGGCAGGGGCGTTGGAACGAGATGATTTTTAAGGTCCTTTCCAACCCAAACCTTTCTATTGTTCTATGAAATATCCAAATGCTCTGATTGGTACTGTTGTGCCTCTGCTTACACCGAAAATTGTGCATATGCCCACATGAAGCCCCTCAGAGGTCCTGTGAGCTATGGCAATCCTTTATGGAGCAGCAGTGGACACCCTCCCTGTATGGGCACCTGATTCCCATGAGTATCTGGCTATGGCACAATGCAAAGTCCTGCTCTGGGCTTGGCATTGCCAGCGGACGTGTTTATGGTTCAGAAAGATTGGAACTGTTGTGACAGGACAAAGGGTGATGGTCTTAAACTGAGAGAGGGAGATTTAGACAAGATGTAAGGAAGAAATTTTTTTAAGCTGAGGGTAGTGAGACCCTGGCCCAGGTTGCCCAGGG
>JANHFX010004822.1:15313-29313 GCA_027560015.1 Chloroceryle amazona | reverse complement strand
GGCCCCCTGCTCTGGGTGCCCCTGCTGGGTGGAGCAGGGGGGTGGCACCAGAGCATCTCCAGAGGGTCCTTCCAGCCTCCACCATACTGGGATTCCACGCAAATGCTTAGCATCTTGCAAAAGTGATTTGTAGCCCAGTTGTTAGGAAAGTGTCTGCTATTATTAACTTAATATTGTTAATCAGCCATAGATTTACCAGACTGGGAGCCATCCTGAACATTTTTCTTTCTTGGTGGACCCTGGGAGACAACATCTCTGGCACTTCTGCTGTGTTACTACTTACAGAGATTGTGGAAAGGTTGCTATACCTTCAGGAAAGCATGAGGTTGTTATACCTCATACTTTTGCTATAAGAAGATGCCAATACCACAAATTATTGTCCAGGTGTCTTGTGGATCAAAGTTACTGAACATCTTCCCATCAATCACCAGCAGTGGCAGTTGTTAAGCGCTCCGTCTTAGAATCAGTGTAAAAAAAAAATCTCAAGACCTGGGATATTTTTATTTATTTATGTGTTTGTTTATTTATTTTCTGGCACTTAATCCTGAGTCTTTCAGTGGAACTAGATAGAACTGATACTGAACAAATAATGCCATTGCATACATGCTGCCACTATCCCTGTGTACATTGTGTATGTACATCTGAATATTTATTGTATCCCCTGTCTCTGTAATTATACTGTAATATAATTTCCCTCTTACCAGTGTTTATTTTAGTTGGAAATGCTCACTAATTTACATGGCAGACATGGGTTTTACTCCATTAGGTGGTTTAATATGCTGAGATTGACTCACTCGTATGCTGCAGTTTTTCTACCATTACAGACTCTTGGTATTAGCAGGTTTGGATCACTGGTCACAGCAGTTAATAGATAGATATCTATTCTTTAAGTTAAAATTCAGAGCTTTCTCCTTTTCAGAGCACCAAATTTCAGGTTTATAAGCTTTTTTTTGTTTGTTTGTTTGTTTAATTAATTAAAGAATTGTTTTCCATAAAGCATTTTACAGGTGCCATTGTATAACAAAGTTGTTTAAGAGTATGGGAAAAACGCAGTACAAGAGAAATGCAAATCTGCATAAGCCTCATTGTGATTTAACCCTTTTAGAGCTGAGTATAGCATAAAGGGCTTGACTTTTTTTCTTTTCTCCTCCCCTGCAAACGCATATAGACTGCACACAGACTGAACCCCCTCACTTATACTACAGCCTCGGCAATAATGCGTTCAGTTAATCTGCACAATGTAGAGTCATCCCCTCAAAAAAGTAATTCACTTCTTTAAAAACTAGGAGGAAAATAAATATGGTGCAGTAAAATTGTTGAGTAGAGGAATCTATCTGGACATTTCACAAAACATTTCATTATGCTGATAATTCCCAGAAGTGCTCTCAAGAGTGCTTTAAGCTGAGGATTACTGCACTGGATCTGATGGACTTTTTTTGTAGCCCCTTTAAAAGGCAGTGAACCGTTTTTCTATTTTATTTAAATAATGCCCCTTAAAATGGATTTTTAGAGGTATAATAACTCCTTAAGAGTCAGTTATGCTAAACAGTTTCTCTTGATAGAAATGTTGTAAAACTCGTTAACTGCACAATTTCAGATGCCGGGTTGGTGAACACTAACTGACATGTGAATGGCCAGAGTTTGTAAAATAAATTGAAATAGTTGTTGTATCACACAGCTAGCAATGCACAAGCTGTAGGCCACAAGGGGCTCAAACCTGACAGAAAATTACTTCAAGATGAATGAAAAGTGCTTGTTTCTCTTTATTAGTTTTTAGAGAACAATGAAAATGTTGAATTGTTTACAGAAGGGTTGATTAAATGTGGTCAGTAGGGCCATGTCCCTACTGCTAACTGTTAGCCTTCCCAGCCCCCAGCCCCTTCCCTCCACCCCATGCATCTTCTTATAGACTATTATGGTCACACATCTGTGTGTGAAATGTGCTCATTTTGACATTCCTCTGCTGCTCTGAGCTGTTGAGGCCTTTGTTAGGTAAAACACTGTTGTCAAGCCTAACAAGCAGGTCATGCAATTTGCTGGACACTGCAGCAGAGAATAGCCCTGCTATGAATTGCTCCAGCATCTAACAATGCTCGGTTCAATATCGAAATACATATGTATTTTTCTTTTTTCCCCCCTTTGTTCAACCCTGATACTTTCAATATTTTGAAGAAATATATATTTTGCCTTTAAAAAAAAAATAAATAAATAAATTTTGAAAAATTAAATGGGTTTGACATCACAACACACTTTGTTTTCTTCTTTTGTTGTTAGATATATTACGATGGAAGGGGGGAAAACAGAGAGTTTAGCTGCCCTTTAGTGACCTAAATTCATTTTCTACATGGCACTAAAGGCACAAAGAGATGCATCGTGCCATACCATATTCCACCAGATTATTTGGTCTGCTTTCAAAGCAATTCAAATTAAGGCCACTTTAGGAGAAGTGGTATTTGTACAAGAGGACCACAACAGAAATTGTCCCTTTGAGGCAGTGACTTTAAAAACAACTTCTTAAAGATCAGGTTCATTTAGCAGCAGTCAGAAGAGTAAAAACCACTGGATATGTTACCCTGGCTGTTGAACAAAAATTGTCTTCTTTTCTTTCTCTCCACCCTATTCCATAGCCTTCATCCCTTCCCCCTCTTCCCGAGAAGAAAAATCAACCACTAATGTGCAAGGGTTTGAATGCTATTTGTGGCAATCTGTCACTTTACATAGTGTTCCGCCCTGATGTGAAAGCAGGATTTTCTTTTTCTTTTTCTTTTTTTTTTTTTCTATCTGCAGAACATGCTTTTCCAGGCCTATTATGTGTATAAACAATGGCATATGTAATTACCTTTCTGGAGTGGCAATTATTTCTCCGCATCAACAACTGAAGTTAAGGCAATCCGTCCTACTGCCCTCCACCTACAAATCAAGGATATCCTAAATATCACCCGAAAAATAATAAATAAATCAAAACCCAAAAACATTTGGGGATCAAACCAAGGCTGCTTATGTCAGCCTGGGAAGGGACAGATACTATCACTGCAGCCTTTAAATGTCAGCATGATATTTTTTTTATTTTCTTTTTTTTTCCCCCTTAGCAGTAATTGCTTTACATTTTGTTTCAGATTGAGTCATTTCAACCTTTGCCTACAAGCCAGTTTTTGCACCCCACCTCCTTGCACGGAAAACTTTTGCACTTTTGCTAGGGCGGATTTCCTTGGCAATTCTGTGGGTAAGAAAATACCATACCTGTCATGTCAAAGCTGTTGGAGGGTGAGAAATGCTGACTTTCTCGTCTTGCTTCAAGCTACGAGAGGTTATGCAGGGTGGTGGGTTGAGAGAGTGAAGGATGAAAGAGAGTTTTTCTTTCCCCCATCATGTGTCCATCTTGCTGTGTGTGATTACAGTCCTCGGTGCTACTGAGGTGCTTTCATCTGGACATCCACAGACAGACCTGTCACCGCGTCACTGTATCTGACAATTTAACCCACCTCAAGATTTCCACCGTTGCTTTAAATCAAGGCTCTGATCCTACAAATCATGATGTCTGTGCTGAGACTTCAGGTCAAGCTACTGCAGAGCCCTTAACCACACCACATGAGGATGGTCCCATTCCCGGTCCCCTGTTCAGAGACCCTGGGATGCTTCTTAGCGGGGGGTTAGACTTGATGATCTTCGGAGGTCCCTTCCAACCCCTGACATTCTGTGATGATTCCGTGACTCTTGGTGCCTTCAGTGAGAGCCATGCACGGGTAGATCTGGCACAAGGAGCAGTGCCCCAGTGATCCCAGTAGCCTGCAACTGTAGCTCAATGTAATTCAGGTTCATTAGAGCGGCCTCATCGTTAAGGAAAATATCAGTGCAGACACTGCCCAAACATGTTTACAAAAGCAGTCTAAACGACCTGGGGAAGTGGAGGGTATGATCCTGGGGCTAAAATGAAAGTCATACAGCAACGTGCACTTCTTTTTCACTGTTGATGCAAATTACATTTACAACAAGCAAAGTCTGTTTATCGGGAACAACATATGCTTGTATGTAAAAGGGTGTCTTGCATCTTTTCTCAAACAGGTTTAAGTGAGGACTTCCCTGAGCAAAGACAGGCTTGAACATACGCTTGATTCTCAGGAATTAGGGCCAAACTGAAAACGGTTCTTGCAAGCTCCTTTTGCTCCTGACAATGCTGTCGTCCGTGTGCCTAACAAGGTGCTCCTGATGCAGACGGAGTTAATTGAGAGGTGTTTTAATGATGGCTCCTTCGTTCTCTCCCACAGCCTGTGCTCTGGGAGGCTGGTTGTGTGAGTATCCTCCATGTATTACGTGCTTACTGGAATGAAAGAATGAAGGGAGGAATGGGACCAAAAAGAAGCATCACCAAAACATAAACTCAGAACCTCAGAGTGGCCTCCACTTGCTTATCTCATGTATACAGGCATTTTATTGTTCACGAAGGTGTTAACTGGCACACATCCTAAGTTTCCTATTTGTCTGGCAGAAAAGACACTGCGCGGATAGAGGAAAGCAGATGAACAGGTTAAAAATTTCCTTTCCTTCCCCCCCAGTTCCTTTGCTGAAGGGACGCTGAGCAGCAAACATACGTAGTTAACACGCGTCCTCCAGTCCAGCGACAACAGCAGCATATTAATTGAACCAAATGCTGCGAGCAGCTTTCCCAAATTTATATCTGGTAGTGATGTCAACGGAGGGGAATAAGAATTAGTAGAAGTCTTTCTTTTTCGTCTGCCCGGTAATGGATAAAAGAGAAACTAAAATCTCCTACAAAATGGAAATCACAAACAGCTCTGCTGGGGAATACAAACACAGCTTTGAAACCTTTCTTTCTTTTGCTTTCAATAGCCGTGAACATAAATCACAAGAGCCAAGCCAGGGGAAATATTAATCCTGCCACCAGGATCTGTCTCTAACTCTCTTCCTCGCCAGTTTGAGTAGGTGGTTTTGGAGTTACCCCAAGTGCTGATTCCATCGTTGCTTAGACTGTTAATGAGCTTTCTCCACAAGAAAACATTTTCCTTTGTCTCAGAGACAGTTCTGAGGGCTGTGTTCACCTCTGCATCTGTGCAAATAATATCTTTATATGGTTTGAGCTGATGGGAAGGGGAGGAGGGTACACCGGGAGGCTATGGCATCACCCTAAGGTGGTGGCACCGTAAATGGCGTTACTTGCCAGTCCATCTACAATTACAGCTTTCCTTTTCTATACCTCCTATCCTACGAGGATCTCAAAGTATTTTGTTTGCATAAATCAAGATTCCTAGCCTCACTATGCAATGGAAAATTATCGCTATACGTGTTTTCAGGTGAACACACTGCCATGCAGAAAAAATAAATGTCACTACCAAGAATAACAAGAAGTTGTTGCTAAAACTGGAAATAGCAGCACAGGTCCAGACTGCAACTAAAGAGATCCCACTCCACCTCTGCTTCATGCTGTTTTGGGTAGGGAGCAATGCTCAGAAGTCACCGAGTTACACTGTTCATATGCATTTGGTCAGAGCTGTTTGCAGGATGAGGAAACAGCTGTGAAGCCATTCTTCTCTGCAAAAAAAAAATGCAAAAAATATTCATTTTCTTCTGGCTTGCTTTTCACTAAGGACTTTAGTAAGGAAAAGAAACGAAAAGCTCCTAGAGACTGGGGGAACTCTGGTTCTGCCCAGTGTGTCGTCTACTCTGAAACCTAACTGGGAACTTCAGGTTACGTCCCAGTTGACACTGCTGAACTTTTTAACAAAAACATCAGTCTGCCCGGGAGCTTTGTGTGCAATGCATAGCATTGTTAGTAGTCCTGGGTGAGGATGTGATGACTTCATCTCCCCTAATCTGCCCCCAAAAAAACAGCTCCCGTTTTTTCTAAGTAGCGGTGTTCTTTGCCTGGATAAAGTAGTAGTATAAGTGTTGGGGTTTTTTTTTCTGGTGAATAAAGCAAATATTGTTTCTCACTCTTTTTTACGGTTTCGGCTTCCAGAGAACACCACAGATGACAGTAAAGCTGCCTTTCAGTAAGACACTAAGACTTCTCCTATTAGGAAGCCCCTAATAAGCACAGACACCACGCTGCTTTTATTTCAGCTCAGAGTATGTCCAATTCGGCAGCCACTGAATTCAATCTTATCCGTTCAGATGATGGGTTTCGATGAACTGCATAAACCTGTCATTAAGGGGAGGACAGGTTATAGTCTCTACTCAGGGTGTTAGAGCTTTCTTCATTGTTTATTACAGATGGAGTAATGCAGCACAAGCAGAGACAGAGGAGATGAAAGTAAGGTTAGTTAAACACTGGGCTACTTTGTGATTAAAAAGAGCGATAGCATCAGGCCAACAGTTCAAAGGTTTAGTGTAAATATTGTTCATCTGTTCAGCTTCTCAGTTGTGACACCGGTTAGTGGAAAGATACCAAACTTCCATATAAGACAAACTCGGATTTTACAGAGGAAACCCACGCATGTTAAAATAGTGGCCTCTGTTCCCTGGTACAATAATTAAAAATTTAAACCCTTGACCTCTGTAAACATTATTATTTCTCTTTTCCTTTGCCTATGACCTGCAGGTGCTTTATGTCTTTCCATGGCTCTTTTATTCCCGTTTTCTTATCGGTAATTACTTGCACAGTAATTCAAATTCAATTTCAATATTGACTACTAGGTTGTAAGCTCTGTGTCAAATGCTGGCTCTCGAGCATGTTCAGCTTCCATTAAGAACTTAGGAAACATTAAGGCTTAAGAAAGGGAAAGGAAAAAAAATATCTAGCGAGCGATGGCAGCGAGTCAATTATGCTTGTGTTGCATGGTCCTCTGAGCTCACATTAAACTTGTATTGCTCCTGGTACTTAAAAAGGAACATTTCTATTAAAAATTAAAACAGGTAAGGAGTGTCTACAGTGCATAACATAATCTTTTCTTTTCTTTTTTATTTCAATCTGGCAGCAGATCAGAGCTTTGTCCATCTGCACAGAGCATGTGTCCCTCCTTGAATGATTTCACCAGCATTTGCTCAGCCAACACTAATTAGCCTTCTTTGGGACCGGTCTTTACTGGTCTTTGCAGGAAAGCCCTGGATGAATCTCAGAGGTCACTTGGCCCCATATTCAGCCAGCTGCAAGGATGGTGCCGGGAGGAGCCGCTTTGGTGATGCTACATGGTAGGGTTTTACTTCAAGTTCAGGGCCAGCCCTGGCCAGGTCAAACTCAGAACCAAATATATGATGATACGAGTGTACAGAGGCCACTGGAGTGACATAAGGGATGACGTTCTACCTCCAGGGTAAAGCATCACTGCCATCAAAGCCTTATCAGGACAGGGAAGTGTCTCCAGTTAACTCCCTGTGTTGTAAGCTCCTGGACACAGAGAAGTGTTTGAGTCCTAGCAGAGAGGGGTGCTGGCCTCTGGATGCCACACAGTGTCCCATTTCAAGTATTTAAAGTAGTGGATGAACCCCTCAACACTGAGTTTGCCATTACTGCAGAAAGCAACCACCAACAACCGTCTACACTCCATAATTAAACACCTGGCCCACTGATGGCCTTAATTTCTGCTCTGGAGAGTAACCAGGGTGAAGATCCACCAGATCCCCAGACTGTTCCTGCTTTGTGCTGTAGCTTTCTTTTGTAAAGTGGATACTCCTGACTATGAGACAAAGTTTATTCTGCATGTTGGTGGGTGTATTCCTGCCTTCTGCTCTTGCAATCATTTTCTGCCTCCCCAGGGGTGCCTTCAATGAGAACATCCTTCTGCTTCTACGTTACACACCTCTTGGTGAATTCTTTCTAGCATGGTCTAAGAGATTTCTCAGATGCTTTCTTCTGATCATTCCCATTCTGGTTAAATGTGGGGATTAAAAATGAAAACAGTTCAGGCTGATGATAACCAGTGTATGGAAAACATCTCAAAAGCTTCTGTTTAGCAGCAGTGCCGAAGGTGAGAATGGTGTGTCATGGTCTTGTGGGCAGCTGCTTGACAGGTGACTAGGAAAATAACCTAATATGCTGATATCACTCATAAGGAGAAATAATTGATTCTGTCAGGCTTGCAAAAAGAGCTCTATCCCTTCTGCCTGGGTATCACCGAGTGACTGTCCAGGTCATCTGTGTGTCACTGATCTCACCTGAAAACACTGGAGTCATTCTTCTGCAACCAAAAATAAAATGAATCTTAGAATGGTAGGGGTTGGAAGGCATCTCTGGAGATCGAGTCCAACCCTTCTGCCTACGTAGGAACACCTAGGGCAGGACACACAAGAACAGATCCAGGTGGGTCTTGAAAGTCTCTAGAGGAGGAGACTCCACAACCTCTCCAGGCAGCCTCTTCCAGGCTCTGTCACTCTGTCACTCAATATAAATGAGTTTATACTGATAATAAAGTGGGAAAAAAAATCAAACTGAATGATCTGAATTGCATCTGTACGTACATCAGGTGGTGCAGCTGATGTTCTTGATGGGGCTCTACTTCCCCAAATCCTTAGACTACATTTCCGTCACCTGTGAGCCAAATGCCACTGTCATTTTTGGAAATCCTTTCGTGAAAGGCGTCAGAAATCTGCCACTTTTGAAAGACAATCAGTATTAAAACTTTCTTTGTTCTCAGGAAGCAGTAGCTCCCCTTCTCATAGGAAAGTTCAGCTCCTTGTGGCACGTGTCATGAATCCTGATTCAGCATCCTGCTGACTACACCAGTTTGTTGCAAATCTTGATTTCCACGTAGTAGCTCATATAGAGTCAACCTCATCATCGAACTTTGTTAAGTCACACTTTTACAACACCATATTAAAACCACTTTTGTTAACACTTCTGATGAAGACTCTTCAAGCGATCTACAGCACTCATCCCATGACAGCACCTCACCATTCCAGGCAATAAGAAAAATAAAACGATTTATAACAAGACCACTGAAAGCGCTTGAATCCTGTAGCTCTCCTGCCAAAGGTCCCACTGATGTTTTAAAGACAGCATGACGTATTCAAATGAAGTTAATCTAGATGTAGAACCAGCCGAGTAAATATCCAGAAGAGTATTTTTCATTATTTGAGTAAACTCGCCAATAAATTGGACTACAAGTTAAGGATTCTCATGTAAACAACCAGCAATTTTATTTTTTTTTAATTCAGATTATGAAGGAAGCAACAATAATTACCAACCCACTTCTCTGTCAGAAAATCTCCAGTCTCACCCATCCTTTCCTTCCTTACTGAAAATGTACTCAGCACCTCTTCTGTCCCTGGATACTGTTTCTGGTTTAGGATGACAGGCTGGAATCTCCTTCAAGTACTAAAATTGTTTGTAATTTTACCAGGAGAGCAGTCTGGACCCCTCGCAGCTCTCCTTGCAGAGCACCTTGCTCTGCCATCCCCCACGATGCTCCCAGACTCACTGCCCTGTTGATCTGTTCCTTGTCAGGAGCTCCACATCTTACTGACACCCGAAGTCATGAAGACAGGTCCTGGTGACAGCAACAGCTAGGCTGACATGAGTGCTTCATGGAGGATGGAAAAAAAAAAAAGCAATTTTATTTAAGAAAATAACCGCTCATAATTGGGCCTCTGTCACTTTAAATTTTAATGGTAATAGTAGTACTGGAACTTTAAATTACAGCTTTCAGGGGCTTCACGCTGAATCTCTCAATTACTCTTCGTAACTCCCTTCCCAGAGCGTGTGCTCCATGACATTGATATCGCTCTTCAAATCGAAATTCACACCCAGGGGCCGGGCTGCGAGGTGCCCTGTGCATGGATCCTGCCTGCCTCCACCAACAGCAACCACGCAGATGGACAGGGAGGTGTCTCCAACAGGTCTGACAAATCCTGCTAGCCTCCTGCACAAAAACAATTGCCCATTTCTGGCACTGAGATGGTGTCCAGCCTGCCCACTCCATTCCCACAGGGTTGGGCTGGGGGATGCTTCCGAAGGCACGGATTTTGGTGTAAGGAGAAGCAGCCCGGGGAGAAGTGAGGTAGCTCTGCCAGTGATTATTGTGGTTATCATTGTGGTGGATGTTGAGGTTGATGTTACACAGAGCTACCGGAACAGCCAGAGACAGTGAGTCTGTCTCCCAGTTGGGATGAGGAAAAAGAGAAGGGAAGGATTTTCCTTCAAAGGCAGCAAAACTTTGAACATGCAGAGTGACCCAAGAGGATGGGGCAGAAAAAGGAAAAAGGAAGTTTCAGGTGCATCGCATTCTGATGTAAATTAAGTCCACGTTATAGATGTTTGCTGTTGCTGTTGAGCTCTGCTTTATTATTTAACCTGCCACGGAGGTGTTTGTGAACACTTGGCACCCTTCACCAGCAGCTCTGTCCCATAACCAAGACCAAGCACAGAACTGGCCAAGGAATTGCCCAGTTTCATATAACCTGAAAACATGCTTTTAAACTCTAGAACAGAAGAGGGTATCCAAATTTATTGCCGTGAAACAAGCAATGAGAGAACGCACAGGGTTCCTGGTAAGGAAGAAGAGGAATTTCATGTCAGTTGTCCCCTACATTGATGGGAGCTCGAAGTGGCTGAGCCTGCAGTTTACAGTAAGTGGGTGGGAACAAGAGACTACTTTGTCCTTCCAGTAACCCTGTCTGGATAACTGGAAATCTGCATACGGTAGCTTAAAACCAGCTCAGACAGGGCTCCTATCTATTCCCACTTCTAGCCTGGATGAAAAGCGCGAGGATGGAGGTCACATAAACTCACTCTGTTCGTGCAGTTCGGAGCTATTTGCATAATCCAAGCTTTCATTTTAAACAAATTAAGTGCCTGACACTTTATGGTTGTGAAGAAACCTCCCTGAGGTGTGAGTGAAGCACGGAGCCACTGAGAAGCAAAGTCCACCGCAGGTCGAGTGGGAAATGGCAGCGCGGAGGAATGAATGCTTCATAATGTAAACAGAAGTGCAAGAGACGGGAAATTTTTCACATTTTATTAAATCAGACTTTTACAGTAGTTGTTGAAAGCAAAAAACACTGAATTATATTTAGATAATAGTTCCATAAATAATGTGTGTTTTCACAGCAGTCACAAAGTCTGGAATTTATGTGCTAATTACAGACCCCAAATCATCTCTGCACAGATTTGCAATTAAAACTGAAATATTTTCATATACAATGTGAGCCCTGTATTCATAGCAACAGCTAAGAGACATGCTGGTTTCGGTTTGCTCAGTAAATCTGAATATTTTATGTTTGAACACAATTGTTTCACCATTGTTGTCTTTACGTTCGGCATTTTAGAAGCTGAAAGAGTTTAAAGCCAACTGCCACACCGCGGATCGCTATTCCTTTCAGAGAAAAAAAAAAAATAATAATTCTCCATATAGCAATGTATATATCGTAAGAATCTTAGGGAACAAACAATTACTGGAAGACATAGAGAAAGCAAAATTCCTGCATACGGTTATCTTCTTAATAAATATTGTAAAAACACATACTTTTAAAACCCTGCAGTGACAGCAAAGTGCAGGAAGAATGCAAAATTAGGGAGAACGTTGAATAATTCAGTAGCTTGTTATGTGATTAGATCTGATTGGCCCACGCTAAGATGCTGCCCATAAAAATGATTTCCCATGGTAGCGTTGGTCTAGGGGTGGGGGGTTTATGATGTCCATAAAATGGGAGAACAAGGCTTACTGGAACTAATAATATCATGGCTGCGCAGAATGATTGATGATCTTTAAAAAGGCCCAGATTGGTTTCATCTTTCTTCAGATTTTATCACTCACTCTTTCTTAGTCACGTGCAATCACTAAGGCCAAGAGAGGTAACAAGTGTTTGATGTATGATACTTGAGCCACTTTTGTCAGAACTGCATTTATTTTAAACTGCTCTTGTATTTGATACTCCCAACATGTAGATGTTCTTTGTGTTTATTTTTTCTCCAGCTGATGAGAACAGACACTCCTGGGGTTGGGTCAAGAGGTAAGCCAAGCTCGCCTTAGAGCAACGGTGCCAAAAATCGCAGTAAAAATTAAACAGAGCCTCCTTCCTTGCACTGGGACCACTTCCATTACTGATTAAATGGATAAAGAGCTGTGCAGGGCTGACATCTTCTTGGGAGAACCTCGTATCTTTTATTATTTGCAGTGCGCGCACACCTTTCAGAATGCTACTTACGCTTCTTGGAATATATTATCCGTTTCAATTCACTCTATCCTTCACAATCTGCAGAGAGCCACAAAAGCTCCTTTTATGTCAGAAGAAATTTCAGATGAATAGGGAAAAGAAATACTTAATTTAACCAACTCGGGGCGGGGGGGGGAAGGGTCATTTCCACTTGTTTCTGAAAGCTTACACATCTCCTCCAATATGACAAATCAAGCAGATATCTTAATCATTTGTTGGAAACATCCTTATCAGTAGCTTATTCATAAAGATTGCAGATGTGTGAGCTGAAAAATGTTTGGCAGAGTCCCAAAGGGAAAAGAAAGAGTATTAACGGGTTGATCAAATACCGATGTATTAGAGTACTGCTCATTTGGAGAACTTTCCGTTATCCCCGTTTGTTCTAGATGGAAGAATAATAGATAAATCAGCAGGATGTCAGGTTTCTGAGTCCCATGACTGACACGCACGCATATGTTTGTACGCATAGGCATGGCCGCAAGACCGTACGCATACCTGTGCCACGCTCGTGTGGATACGGACGCACAGGTCCTCTCACTCGTGACGATTTTGTCTCCCGTAGAGTTTAATGGTTCTCTGTTTTGACAATTTAAACACTGTCTCAACACTGCTTAACAAAATCAAGAGCGGTTCTTGGCAATTAATTTCTGCCGTCAATAGTATTCTCAAACTGGGCAACTCCCCTCGGAACGGGGAGCCGCCACGGCAAAGCCTGTGCGAGTGAAAGAGCAAGACAATTCATTAGACGACTCTGCAGCAGCTAAAAGTGGCGGGGGATGTCAGCCGGTGCTCCTGCGCTTCAATACTAATGAGAGTCATTGCATATTCATAACCCTAAATACAGTCAGCTTCTGATAAAAACTTTTGTCATCGAAGCTTCACAGCGAGAGCAAAGCATCGCGCTCCTCGTGTCGCGGCACTTGCACCAAGCCAGTGCAGGAGCAAGATTGATTGTTTTGCAACGCAGCCTGACAGGGAACTAAGAGATACTGCCCCAAGGGTCCAGAAACTAAGCTTAGTTTGATTACAAGGCTCCAAGTAATCAAAGAAACAAAAGGGGGGGAAGGGGGGAATGGAGGGGGAAGAATGTTGTTTTTGTCTTGTTGGTGGGTTTGGGGCTTGGGTATTTTTTGTTGGTTGTTTTTTTTTTTTAAGATTAAAGGAAGCTCTAAAGATGTAGCTTTCCTTATTGAGTGTTGAGAGTAATTATCTGTTAGGCGTTTAAAACAGTTCATATCAATTTTTATCACGGAGGAAGAAGAACGGCAGGCGCTAGCAAACTTGTTCCCATGTTGTAGGAACACTGCTGCATGTCTTAATAGATACAAATCTCTAAAACTGTATGAAGTTTCACGTCAATATGAATAGCAAAGATTAGTGAACTCAACCTGTCAGATATGAAAATCAGCTCTGCCAAGTGTTGCGCTACCCAGAATTCACTTCTTGCAGGTTCCTTTTTCATTTTTGTTGTCAGCTCCTTCTTCTTCTCATCACCGCTGCTATTTTTATTATTGCTTTTTGAGAAGCCACCCTTCTCCTTCGCTGGCAGTCAAATCCTGAAGGTGCATAGCTCTGCTAGCCTTTGACCTCGCCATACCTGTCTGCTGGGGCAGCTGTTAGCATCCCCTGGAGTCAAAGAAGAGAAACGTATGTTTCAGCACCCACTTTGAAAAAGCCTTGAGCATTTTCTCACTCATAATGATGTCTTCAGCTGGAATGCCAGCACATTTCCACATCTTTTTGACAGGCAAGCAGACTATAAAATATACATAAAATTAAATAAAACAGGACATTAACACAAAGGTTTCAAAACCTGATTAGAGTGCAAGGTAGGATTTTTTTTATTATTATTATTATTATTTCTTCAGCAATTATAAAAATGTGCATTTGGGTAA
>JANHFX010004819.1:68178-116611 GCA_027560015.1 Chloroceryle amazona | reverse complement strand
GGCACAACTGAAAAGAGACTGGCCCCTTCTACTTGACACCCACCCTTCAGATATTTGTAAACATTAATAAGATCCCCCCTCAACCTTCTCTGTTCCAGGCTAAACAGTCCCAGGGCTCTCAGCCTTTCCTCATGAGAGAGATGTTCCAGTCCCTTAATCATAATTTTATAGAAATGTATACATTTTATATAAATATATTTATATTGAACCCTATATTTGTATAATATGATACAACAAAATTATAGAAATACAAATGGTAACATAATATTTACAAAACATAAAATGAGTTTAATCGTACCAGCTGGACTATCAGATGGTAAAACATAATGCTCAATAAAATCCACTTAAGTGCCTTGTATTCAAGATTTGGTCATTTTAATCACAGATTGATGTGATACATTTAGCAAGCCATCTAATACAAATCTTTGTTTTACTGTGTAATTATGGGGAATGTATTTATTCAGGAGTTTTTGTCCATTCACTTCAAATGCAGAGGTGGACAGTGATATAGGGATTGCCATGATTTGAGTAGATTAAGTGAAATATTAGCAGCTATGACATATCTTAAAATTCAAGGACTTTTTCTAATTTTACTTTATTTTTTAGCAGATTAAAATTGCTATCAGTTTGTCCAACAGTTTACAATTTAACAAAGGAATGTGTCTGTTCCTTAGATATGCTGCTTCGCAGCTTGGTGCACTAATATAAACATGGTCATGGACAGCCCATTTTGTCACAATTGACACCAGATCATTAACTTCTAGCAAAGGGCAGTAGACATAACTGGAGGATGCGACATCTGAAATTGCCCAAGCAAGATTTAGGAGTTGATATCTGTCAGCCTTATATAACTTTTAGCATTATTTACTATTTCTGAAGAATGAATGTCCTACAGAAATAAGATGTTTTTTGTTCTCACTCCCTAATTTACTGAAAGTTAAAGTCAATAAGGAGGAAAGAGATTTATAGATGGGTGTGTGAATATTTTTAGCACAAACCTTTACAGAAACATGATTTCTCAAAATATACTTTAAAAGAAAGAGTGCATTTGATAGAAGTCTTCTTGAGATAAAACATGAGTAAACCAGCATCACCCTGAAGATTTAGTTGTTTTATTGAAAAAACAGCTAACTTTTTGATTTTCAAAACCACCTGTTTCAAAACCTTAATTCAGAAACAAGATGCTCAAAAAGCTTACATTACTTCCATTTCCCCTAGTGAAGAGTACTTTTCTCCATTGGTTTTAGTAAGAGCATTAGATGCGATGTCTGATTTTCAGTCTCCGGGAATTAGCAGTAAAGTTCTGGAAGTCCAAATGAAATATCCATTACCTCCGTAACTAGCTAGGGTGGTGGGCTTTGTCAAACCCATGGTGGATGACTCAGAGTTATTAAGCTGTTGTGTCTCAAACCTTTCTCCTACAAGAAGTATTTAGACTTACAGTGAAGGTCCTTGAAAGGGAAAAGTAAAAACTATCTGGTGGCAGACCACATTCCAGGATTCAGTCTCTGCAGAATCCCTCAGACCTCATGGAACTACTCTGATTTTGGCATAGTATTTTTTTGTCTAGCAATAACCTTACCCTTTGACTTGACTATGGAAGAGTTTTTCTTTGAGTTTGCGATGACTTCTGCATTTTTTTGCTAGGGATATAGGAAGCATGGACTTTTGTAGATCCATACAGAGGACTCCATCTGCGAGGTGTAACTCCACGTACAAGAACAGAATCTGAGTGCAAAGTCCTGTTATGCATGTAGCAAACATCTAGGATGTCTGCTGGCCAGTCTTCTATTTCAGAGCAGAATTTGATTATAAAATGTTCTCTTTGCAAATAATATGATTATTTGCTTCTTTGTTTCCTTTGGAAAAAAGGAAAGCTAAAAAAATTCATTTTCTCTCTAGCAAAATTACTGGTGTATAACTACTGTCAAAGCAAAAGATAGTGTGAAGTTGTGCATCTTGTCATGATAAATAATCCTCTGTATAGCTCTAGTTTTGTGTTTGGCTGGACCGAGATCAAAGTATGTGGCTGAGCAAGGGGGAAGAATGGGTATGATGAACAGCAAAAATAGCCGCAAAACTCTTCAACGTCCTTGCTGTCTGCAGCAGGGGAGTTTTGACCTGCAAACAAATACCTCTGAATGCTTACTGGCCTTCATAGGATCTGGGGTGCCATTTTGGGTTCCTAAGAAATCTGCAGTCTCCAGCTTTTCTTCCTCCTGATGCATACTTCAACATTTCTACTACAATCAGGAGAGGATAAGCTCCACTGGAGTCAGAACAGCAATTTTATATCAAGCAGGGTTTTCCCCTTTCAGCTGCATGCATGTCTGCTGGTACAGCACAAAGCTGCCCAATGAAAGATTGGGAACCTGGACAGATCCTAAAAGTTAAAAGCACTGTTTGTCCTTTTCATATAGCTATTAAAAAAAAAGATTACTATCATGTGAAATAATAACTACTCTGAAAAAGATTTTCTTGGTTTAAAAATATTTGTTCTTATCAGTGATGATGTAATTGATGAAAGTCAAACTTACAAAGAGATCAAACTTTCCACGTTGTAATTAGAATTATTTTTACATCTACAATTCCCTCTTGTCTGCATGTTTGTGTTATTAGTCAAGTGGTTTTCATAGAGGGAGGTTATGTAAAGTTTTAAATACTGAAAAATTCCATGTTTCATCTCCTTTTTCTTTAACCTTTGTAGGTATTTATAAGAGGAACATAACTATGCTACTTTCTTTACACCTATGGTACTAATCTATCTGGCATGTCATATCTGCCAGGTTTGCCAACCATGTGCAGATAACTTGCATATTCAAGAATGACTCCAGTGGCACAAAATGCAGCCCTAGGATTAGCCATGACTGTAATCATACCATCATGGAGCAGAAGCTTGCATCCAGAAATGCCTGGAAAGAAGTGATGTCAAATCAAATCTATAGGGATGATTTCACAGTTTCTTGAATATGGAGGATGTTTTGTGCCACATATGAACAAAAGTTATCCCGAAGTACTGGTAAAATAAGACAGCTTTGTTTTAGGTAACCAGAAAAAAAAAAAAAAAAAAAGGTCATAGTCTGTATGTCACAGACATACAGAAGGAGAAGCAGAGATGTAGGAAACTTCTGATCATCACTAGACAAAATCCTCTTAAGGAAATGGAAAAAGCAATTTCTGCCCGAGGTCAAAAATTTGCAGGAAACTGATGGGGTTACTGTTAGGATTTGTGATCACTGTCTGTATGCTGGTCCTTAAAAACATCAGCAGAACAGTGAGTGAACAACAGAGGAAAATTAGCTCATACAAAAAAGAAGTTGACAACTTACTGAAAAAAAATTAAATCAGTAAAAGTGGCATTTCACAGCACACTGGAAGATTGAACAAAACAAAACAAACCAGAAAGAAAAGGTAGCTATCTACACACTTCATAAGTATTTCCTAAAAACACAATTTCCAGGTTTTTCTAAGTGTCCACCAGCAATTTGGAAACTCACCAAGACTTTATACTCGATCTTCTAAAAATCCCCCTCTAAAAAATGCATGCTTTGTATTGCAGAAGGTATCACACCACCAAACTAATTAATAACCTAATTAATTGCACACTGCTAAATGAGGTGAAGTCTCAAATAGAGTTATTACTTTCAGAAGAGCAAGCAGTTTTGGATGAAGCCACAGTGATAAAGCTAAAAACTGAAGTAGTAGGTGAAAAACATTTAAAACAGTTGAACAGTTTATAAAGACTTTAGTCTTACCCAATGACTAAAGTACATGGTGAAGTCATCACCTTGCCTTGATGAATTTTAACAGAAGCCTTATGGACAATAGATATCTACTTAGAAGGCTGGGCATGTTTTGTGATAAACAAAAGAAGACCTGGATAGGTTTTAATCTTTCAGTTTCTCATCCAGTAGGAGTTGGTGCTATTTGCAGCTTGCCTCTCGCTCTCTTCCCAGTGATTGCAGTCACATCGTTACAGAGAATGTCTCCAGGCAATCCTCTCTACACTCAGCCTCTCATCCAGCAACCGCACCAGCCATGACTTTAAACGAGGAGCTACACTGAGCTTCTTCTGCAGAACTTTGCAAAAAGCAGGCTTTAATTTCTGTGTCCTTTCTTAAGACTGCACATCCAAAAGGGAAAGATGATATCTCATATAGAAATGACAGGGGGAAGGATAATGGCACTTTATTCATCAGCCTGGTCCCTGTTCTAGAAAATCAACTTGTGAAGAACCTTTTCTCTTCTTCACAGAAAAGTATCCTCACTGTTTCTCCTGAGCGAATCTGCACTGTTTGAGGCTCCACTGTCCCTCTTGTTCTTGCTTGGCCAATCTCTCAGCCTTGGTCAATATAATTTGTAACAAAAATCCCCAACCTCCTTCCTGAGAACCCATTTCCTTTTTCTTACTCTGAGTTTCTTACAAGGAAACCTAAATAACAGGAACAGCAAAATTGAAAGGGGTTTGTAAGAGCAGCAATTGGAGTGAGGAGAAGTCAGCTGAGACAGGGCTATTTGAGATGTGCAGTGTTAATCAGAGTTCAGGTGACACTGCTTGATTCCAAATCTGAGTAAGGTGATACTGAACAAGATGTGAAACCACCAGCCTATTATATCCAGACTTTGTTGCAAAAGGGTTATGGTTTGGGGACTTGCCATGGATGACTACTGGGTTTGTAAAAAACCACCTTTGTGCATTAACTGGAATTGAGTTGGCAATTTATTTATTGATTTGGTTTTATTCTCATGATGCATTTTCTGATAATGAGAAGGTATAAGGCAATGTTTATAGGTCCCAGTAATTGTTTCTTGATATAGGAACCCATGAAAGCCATGAGGACTCTGTGGAAACTACCTTGCAATCTACTCTAAAATGTCAGGACGAGTGTTGGCTCTTGAATTTATATTTATGGGGAAGGCTATCTACCAGACTGTGCTCCAGATAACAGCTTTCTGAAGAAGACATCTAGTTTCATGGCAAAGGAGGGAACAATAAAGAGGAAAATGCTGGGAATACTTATCCACCTACATCATGTACACTACAGCATGTTTAGACCAGTGTAAAAAAGCTTTGAACCATGCAACCATAAAGGTATTATGACCTCATTGTGAGCTCCTGATTTGTAAGATTTTATGGATGTTCTCCTTGAAGGGTAATAAATTTTCTAAGGGAAGAGCTACTTTAACAATAGCAAAAGTATTCAGGTAACACACTGCTGCCTGCTTTGAGCCTGTCATATGTCAGAAAGCAGAAAAGCAAAGATGTTAACAGAAGCTTCATATTCTCAGATGCCCTCAGATGCTCAGCTTAAATAACATTTATACTTGAAAATCAAATAACTCTGAGGTTAGTTCAAGAGCAAGGACGTTGTGTACTGTAGTGAGATGGGTGCAGATGCTGTGTGCACCATGTTTCACTGTATAATACAAAGGAGCTACATTACTCATCAGCATCACCTCCTGGGTAGTGTTATGGCAAAGTTCAGAGACTTTTATCCTGAACAGCACTGCTCTGAAGGTGAAATTCTTCACCTAGAACCAACAGTAGGAAATACTTCTGTCCTCCTTCTGCCACTTCTGGTAGGTATGGCCTCAAAAATCCTGTGATTACCAAGAGGAGGCAATGGCACATGGTCTCTAGAGAAGACTATAAATGACTTCATAAACAAGGAGAGCAACTGTTCAATCCTTTGACCTCCTTTAAAGAAAGCTTATTCAACAGTCAGAAAAAAATCCTTATAAACTGCTGGACCACAAAGGTATGCTTTCTGGAACGAGTGGGTTGTCTGAGCTTCAGCTGGTCTTGAAATCCTAAGTAGAACTGAGTTTAGCCAAAACTCTAACTGGAGAAGAAAAAAATGTACGTTAGAGAGTTTAATCTAAAGCTTGAAGGGACAAGGAAAGTTCTCATGCATCCCTCATGAAATGTGACTGGGAAAATTACCCATTAACTTTCACTGGAATTAGCCATGACCATATGCTTTTTGAGAGAAGTGCTGTTAGATGGATTATTGCAAGAATTAAGAAACAAAACAGTATTTGTGCTGCATAAGCACCTAACATAGTATTTTAGACATGACTAACCATTGTTCATAGCGGAAAACTGTCATTAAAGGAATAATAATAGAACTTGGGCTGATCCTCTGCACTAAAAGGTGACTAGGAAGAGATAATTAAGAAATCAGACTCCAAAATTGGAAAAAGCTGTCATTAAGAAAGACAATAATAGCAAGTACAAAAAAATGTTCATGGAGACAGATCATGAGATTGACTCATTACAGAAGGGATACCTTCCCTAAATATAAAATAACAAAGGGAAACAAATTCACACTTTCTGACTTTTTCTTATGGCTCTGCAGAATTAGAATAAATTGTCTCATTTATTGTCATTCAGCTTCACAAGAACTCCATCCTTTTTAGCACACTTATCCCCACTTACCCCTAACTTAATGGTTTATGTTAAACAGAAAAGACCCTGAAATCTCCTGAGATAAGAACACAATGACACATTGAAAACATTAAGTTGCTACAGAGCAAAGCAAGTTTAAATTTGCCCAGTGACAGACTAAAAACATTGAGCTCTCCCTAAGCATGGGAATGAATTTTGAAGAAACAGGTTTTGTCTGCACTTGCTAATGAAATGGTGCTCAGTCTTGAAAGATGTTTCAATCAAACTTTTTATTATAACTTTGAGAAATTAGTCAGCCTTTCTTTGTAGTGGAGCAGGAGACTAGGTCAATCAGGATACATACTTACAGTAGTTGTATGAGATTTTGCCAAAAGAGAGTGCCTGGAACTTAATCACAACAAGTCACAATCCAGGGGCAAGCCTTCTTGCCGGACTCTTGGTAACTCCATGGACTTGAATAATTAATTATGTAGGAAGAAGAATTAAGTCAGGTAGAGGAAAGAATAAGAGGAGTCAATAATTTATTGGAGCATCTGGCCTTTCCCTAGGCAAAATACTTTTCTCAGACACGGTCTTGTATTGATCATGATGTTGCCAAGGTAACAACTTCTGAGCGGATAAGAGGAAAAATATGGTCTCATGTTCAAACAAGAATCCAGCAATAAGAATGGGCAGTGCTGTATCTATAAAATGGAGGGCAATGAAGGAAAAAAAAAAAAAGATATTGTACATAAGCAGCCACAGTTGAATGAGTGATCTCATTCAGATATCTCCAGGTAACCACTGGAACAAGTGGAAAATCTGTAGCAGAATACAAATTAAGAACTGCTCTCATAACTTCAGCATTTGCAAAAAATGACAGGCTTTGAAGTGTTAAGCAGACCATGAAATACAAGAAGAATTATTATATGTACTGCTTTTACAGTGAAATAATTTGTAAAGTAAGAAAGAAACATAAATACTTTAATTCTATAAAAATAACCTATGTCCTCAGATTATCCATTTTATGGCTGATATTTGATCTCTTAAAAATCTGGACTCGTTGACACATTGAGGAAATTTGTATGTATTATTCTTAATACATTCAGATATCCTACAAAGGTGACATGTAAAGCAACACTAGCCATGGTGCTTTTCTGCAGAATTTAGGTCATAGTGTACCTTTGTAAAACAGAACTAAAATGGCAGACAAAACAACTTTATTAGAAAAACAGGGTGAAAAAAAGTGTCAGGAAATATGCTTTATGTTTGACTGGATCTGAAAACTAGAAAACATACATATGACATCTGATACACATTAAATAATTTAATTTATGGTATGATTCAGATACTGAATTATTTTTCACTACTATTAGAATACAGTCTACCAAGAAAGTAAAAAGAAGTGTTTTTTCTTGTAGATTTCCCCGTATAATGAATGTTAAGCACTCTATTTGTTAAGTGTAATTACTACAGAGTGGATTTTTATACAGTAGTAAATGGTAATATAATTACAGATGCAGGCTGCCTCCTAACACAGAATTAAGTCAAATTTCCTATGCAGAAAAGCTTGTATTATGGTTGATACATATTCATAAGCAGACACACTTTATGTCATCTCTCTGCTAAAAACTAAAGAAAAATGGTGAATATCCTTTGCAATTTACTAAAATTGCCATGAACTCAAATTGCATATTTGTAGTCTTTTTTCCTGACTAATTTAACTATGTCCCTTTTAATTCCGTAAGTTAAAATAGACATATTTCCATTTTTAAAGTGATTTAAGGTTGTTATAATAACAACATAACTAAGTTTAAAAAAATTGTTTTATGAGGAACATTACAAGTGGAAATACATTAAAAGAGAGACTGGATAAACACTTGGAAGGTCTGGTGCAGGGTAGACTAGATAGATAAGCTGCATTAGGGTCAAGATGACCCTGGAGCTGTTACTTAGCAGCTCGAAGAATATTAAGGACAGTGTCAGATATGCTTGCCAGGCTCTCCAGGTATTGGCTAACAGCTGCTCTTCCTACTGGTTCTGTCTCTGATGTTTGTTACCAACAAAATATTACTCTCATTCTTCCACACTTTCTCCTCCATAAAGAAAAGAGACAAGGCAAATTAAATACAAGTCAGTTAAACAATAACTAATGAAAAAAGGGAGGAGTGTAAGAGGCTAATTAATAAGAATAATAACATCAAGAACAACCATAATAATAATAATAATAATAATGATGATGTCTGGACTGAGAACTGGAGGGTGATAGTGAGAAGAGTCCTTCTGACAGTACCCACTGCTCCCTGGAGGAATCCAAGTTGCCTGTGGATGTTGCCTGCTATGGCCTGCTTGGTGAAATGACAGATGAAGGAACAGAAATATGACCTGCAGCTGCTAGGAATTTCCCCAGTATTCTCCAGCAAAGCTTCCTCCTGCTGTTGGTATTAAAGACATACCTTGCGCAGGCAAAGAGGAGTTTTGACAAAAGAGGTACCATGACCCAGTAACACCTCAGATGGGAATGGTGTAAGTGAAAATGAGAAAGTAAGGATAAGAATGCAGCCAGAACCTCAGGAAGAGAATCTGGAGGGGCTAAAGTAGAAGCAGCCAGGTACCCACAGTACCTGAGAGTGCAAAGGTCTGTTTCTCAACACAAAAAAAACCCCTCAAGCTCTGTGAAGCATGCTGTGCAAATGTGTATGCGACTGCCTTGTGTGTGCCTTTATTAAAGGCCAGTTACTGGGCTCAGTAACTTCTTGGTTTGAACTGGTGTGCCTAATCCTGTGGGTGGGAAATCCTTGGCCTTCAGATGGGTAGGGATGTAAGGTCACATATGGGAGGGTAACCACAGGCTTTCTACCAGTATAGTAGTTTTTAGAACACTGCACAAGCACATTATATGGGTTGGTGGTGAAAAGGAGCATGAATAATTCCTTATTGCATAATTGGGAGACAATGTACAACTGGGAGCTATCTTGGCTCTGTTGGTAAGGTTATCTGTGCGCTTTCTGGAGTACATACACAATCAATATGTAGGACTGATGTAGGACAGACATGTGTGTGTGTGTGTGAGATATCTGTATTACAGAAGGAAGAGATGGAAATCTTGGTTGTACAGATGACCAAAAAAAATTTCTAATCGATTGGACAAATCCAGCATATTGAGTATTTCTGTGTTTTGAGCAATCTAACCCTGGAAATAGCAACTGGGGAGTTGTCAATTTCTACATATTAATTCATGCAACGCTTAAAAAAATAATGTCTACATAATGTCTGCCCAACACACCTTGGACAGACTTGTTTTATTCTACAGGTATTTGAGAGGCTGAATTCCACTACAACAAATATCTGAAGACTTGTAATTTCAAAGCAGAACAGGTGAAGAAACAACAGGCATTGGATTTACATTGGACTGGCTATGCAGGCCAAAAATGCTTCTGCAATCATCCCGTTAAAGAAGAAAAGCATTAGTAGAAGACGTATCTGACAACCGCAGTTGTTCAGCACTGAGTCAGATCTGTCAAACTCTGGATCAGATATCGAAACTTTATTCTTTGAATTTCTTTACTTAAGTTTTTAAAACTATGGATAATTCCATTAAATCACTTACTTTGATTGTATGTGACTCATACTGAAGGATGATTTATAGGCTATTTCAAGGAGAGGTGAATAATGCATTGGTCAGTGAATCTAAGCCTGAGGGCAGATTCTCAGGCCAGGACACAGATGGAGATCCTTTTCAAAAAACAATGTATTTTTTCATAGTGAAATCATAGTAGGTAAAATTTAGAAGTAAAAAGAAACTTCAGAGGCGATACCCTTAAAACAGTAAAAGACTTAGTAAAAGTATTGAAAGGAGTCCCTACAGATCTCACAGAAAAGGTTGTGAAAATATAGCTGTGAAAAGAAGTAAATTCAAACACAAATAATCGAGCTTACTAAATTTACTACCAATAACATTGTCACAAGCTTTGAAATGGAATTTGCTATTCTGTTATGTCAAACTTAGCTGTTTCAGCACAGGCTCACTTCTCTATCTGTACATCAGCAGCTCTGCTTTTGGAACAGATGCTTCATAGTAACACCAGCGTTATAGCTCAGCACTGCGTAGCTTGGTGTATACCTTGCTTATGACCCCACCACAAAATCTTTTAGCTGACACCTGGCACACTTCTGACACCTTACACATAAAGTTGTAAGAGCCCCAAGAGCTCCTGCAACCTCCTGAAATCTTGCACTAAAGAGCTAAGTATTCTCATCAGCTTTGTGAGTGCAAGCTTGTAGAAGAGCTTTAATTAAAAGTCCAAGAAAAACATGTTGTTTCATACTAGATAAATTTTCAGTCAAAATTAATGCTGTATATTTATAGATATCATGAGATAAGGTAAAATTGTTTCAGGCCAATGCTCAGCTACAAATACTGCAGTGGACTACACATGTCTGCTGGTGTAACTGCACCACTGTCTGCTTTATGCTTAGAAATCTGCAAATGACTAAAGACCTTACTGCTCTCTATTCATTGTGACATCACAATTATGGTGCCTGTGACCGAAAAATGAGTTGTGTTGCAAAAATAAAAGTCAGGCAAACATAGTAGTAAATATAAAAATCATAGAATGGCTTGAGTTGGAAGGGACCTTAAAGATCATCTAGTGCCAACCCCCCGCCATGGGTAAGAATACCTTCCACTAGGCCAGGTTGCTCAGAGCCTCATCCAGCCTGGTCTTAAACACAATCAGGAATGAGGCATCCACAAATTCTCTGGTCAGCCTGTTCCAGTGTCTCACCACCCTCATAATAAAGAACTTATTCCTAATGTGCAATCTAAATCTACCCTTTTCTATTTTAAAACCATTGCCCCTTGTCCTGTTGCTCCATGCCCTTGTAAACAGTCCCTGCCCAGCTTTCTTTCCCCCTTCAGGTAACAGAAGGCTACTATAAGGTCTTCCTGGAGCCTTCTCTTCTCCAGGCTGAACAACCCCAACTGCCTCAGCCTGTCCTCATAGGAGAGGTGCTCCAGCCCACTGATCACCTTATAGTAATAGTAAAAGTAATAATAATTTTATAATAATATTCTCTTTTTATCATCCTATAATAACAAATTAAAATAAAGGTGATTCATCATGTGCTAGTAGGAGACTTGTGGAGGAAAGTTTTGACTGGCCCATATAAGGGTGGTACAGAGGAAAGAAGGTAGTCAAAACTCTGAAACAGTTTTGAGGACATCCAGGAAAGTATTTCAAACAACCTAAACCACAGAGAGATGTGAGTGAGCTTCTTCTCACGGACAGTATGAATTATCAACAATTAAAGATGGGAAGCAAAACCTATATATAATTGTTTGGCTCTCACACTAGACAGGAATTACCATAGGGAGTATTGCTCTTATACTGCTGTTTTTCAGCATCCTCATGAAAAATTTGGAAAGTGGGGAGATGCATAACAAGGTTTGCTAATGATACAAAATTATTCAAACTTGTCAAAGCTAAATTGACTGCAAAGAGTTGCAGAAGGCTCTTGTGATATTGAATGATTGGTACATAAAGCAGCTAATGAAATTTCAATTCAATAAATGCAAAGTCACGCACATGGGGAGAAAACAGTCCCAACTTTAAACACAAACAGATGATGATAAGCTTGAAATGAATTATTGCAAGTTAGGAGTCACTGTAGATAATCCTCTGAAAAAAGAGGAAACAGATACAGAAAAACTAGTAGAGCCTTTCTGCTGGATCTTAGGGGGAAGGGCCATCCTTCAAGAGTCAAGAAATTGACCCACTAATAGTCTGTGTTAACCAGGAGTTACAAAATTCACTTGTAGATTCACTTTAATGGGTGCTAAACCTAGTAAAGAATCATCCGGATCCACAATTCATGTTTTGGGTAAATGCTTGAGTAGTTTAAATTGCTTGCCTGTGCTGCTTGGGAAATTCAGGACGTCAATAATAAATAAAAAAAGAAAAAATAAATTTAGTCTATCTTGATGAGGTGATGCAATGTGAACCCTGAGGACTCATGAAAAGCTTTGGTTCCAAAAAAAGTGGGATTTGAGAGAGCTCCATGCTGGTGCATATGGTAAGGCAAACACTGGTGGAAGCTTATTTGACTCTATGCCTCTGGCAAGGGATGTCAGCCAAGTAGGCATCTTACAGTCTGTGTTATCAATTCTCTCACACAGAGGAGCATGAATCTAAATATATGACCCTTAATAATTCACTTCAGAAAAAGCAGAGCTGCTTTTTAACCAGCCCTTCCCTGTACATGTTCATGCTCCTGCTATGTTATAAGCACAACACAAACAACAGCTTGCACTCTGATTGCTCTACTGCAGTGACCCCTTCTCCTGTGTGCTAGATTCAGTGTAGGGGTACTCCTGTGCACACTCTTTACCCTTGCTTTCCGCCAAACACTGAGCAGAAGGTTGGAGTGACTGGTATACTGCCTGAATTATTCTTTAAGTACATTGAAATGAATAACAAGACTATACTGAGACTTCTTGAGTCTCAGATCTCATTTGTAGAACTGTTACACTTACTGCCTCCTGTCAGATGAATTGTTTGCATTCAGGTTAGGACTTAGGAGTTAAATTATAATAGAAATCAAGAGTCATTAGTTATTTTATTTAAATGTTTATTCTTTCAATCAGATTTTCATAAATCCAAAAGTGATTTTAGATTGTTTTTGCAAAAATTATGTCCTGGCACAGGATGCTCAAAAAGCATAGCCAAAATTTAAAAAAAAATAAGAGCGCTCTCAAACTAGACTCAACTGTAAGAATGAAACAGATTAAAAAGAAAATAGTGCAAGTTTTAATGTTGCATAATGCAAAATAAAGTTCTTTAAAGAAATGCCACAGACATTATATAGTATAATGTTTCATAGGTATATGTTTTATATTGAGAGAAATTATCACACAAAAGGTTTTCACAGGCATTTCTATCATCTTGTATTAAAACATGGCAGCAGAGGTACTGCAATGTGTACACATTTTTTGTCTGAGAGAACTCTATGGCAATCTGTGCCAATTTGTGGTTCCACAAAAGTCTCTGTATGCTATCTCCATAAAGTAGATTTCCCTGGAGAATAAGTTACAGTAGAGGGGCTGAGATGACAGGAAGAACTAGAGAGCAAGTTGTGTCCAGTAAGCACATGTTTTTGCATATAAAGTTAAAAATAATAATAAGAAATGGCTATACAAAAGAACATGTAGATTTCAACACTATCAAAGACTACTAGAGCTGAATGTTTTTGCACTGATGCAAATGTCATTTTAGCTAAAAAGAGACTGATCTCAAAATCTGATATTAATGCTACAACAGGATACCATGGAAGACTGGTCATTTTACCATAAACCTATTCAGTCACGTCTTGTGCCAAGTGTGTGCACAGCTTTGTCTAACACAGCTAAGGCTCCACCTGAGGAGTGATTCCCAGTGCATTTCTTTTAGCTAAAGAGAAGTGTGGATCTCAGTCACAAGTGGGTATGGTATACTGGGTATTATATTGAAAAAATAAATTGATTTCAGGGTGTGCTTGTTAGGAAGACAGAACAGAATTTATATTGTCCTAGTCAGGACCGTAGCTGACAAAAATCATTCAGGGTGCAGAACAACAGAAAAGTAACAGTACAGGGCTTTGCTGTATTTGGTTCTCTTATGACTATCAAACTAAGTATGTAACTTCTCATTGTGAGCCACTTGCTGGGAAGATAGTGTTCAGTATTGGTGCCTCCCTGGAAACATCTGATAAGGCTCACTGTGATTTGTACTACATGATGTAGGTGATGTACATGATGTGGGTATTATTATTACATGATGTAGGTATTATTGTTATTATGGTTGAGAAAGACTGTTGAACATGAACTCAGCCACAGTATTGGGTGAATGTAGAGTTTAGCAGCAGCGGAGCAAGGGAAGTCTTATTCCAGCGAAAAGCTGAGCAAATCACATTCACCGAATGCTCAGACAGGGTATGGAGGAAGCTGAAGGAAGCCCAAGAAGTTACACAGAAAGTGTGACCCATTATGGCATCTGCAAGGGTGCAGTAGTGCTTGGGTACAATCTCTGGGAGTCTGGCCACATTTCTCAGGCTGTATACCTAACTGTGGTTGAATCAAGAATATCAAAGCATTCTCAGTTTCCTACTAGCACACCTACTGTCTCCTTGATGGCAAAAACCAGCCTGAGGCTACATCTGGGACATTCTGGCTGTCAATTGCCACTCGAAAGTGGGCTGTTGGTTGGACAACATAGAAGTTACTGCAGTTCAGATGAGACTGCAGGTAGCTCACAGTTGTCACAAACAAGTGAGCAATAAGTAACCTTACCTTCTCAAAAAAATAAAAAAATGGCAACTGCCATTTCCATGTTCCGAAGACACTTAGCGTATGTGGCCAACATATCACTGAGCTCTTGATAACAGGCAGTGCATGCCATTGCTTTGCTGGGGGCACAGCTGCATGTACATCTGTCCTGGTTTGAGCTAGATTGGAACTAACTCTGTTCAGTGATTTTACTTTTTGGGCAAGTCTCTTCTAACAAACTGCGCTTTCTGAAGTTAATGGCATTTTTTTTCAGACCGTGTCTTCTAGAAGTGATAGCACTTGATGTTTATAGTTGCTACCAAGAAAGTTGGTACAGAAAGACCCTTGCTTAGACTTGTTCCTATGGAGACCAAAGTCACTGCAAAATCTTGTGTACCACGCAGGGGGTGTAGTAAAAGGTCACATCTGCGGGGAGAAGCATACAAGACAGGTGACCCTAAACTGACTAAAGAGATATTCTATCCCATATATGTCATATTGAGTATAAAGATGAGGGATTACAAGAGTCAAGCTCTCTTCCTCGAAGACTGGCATCTGAGGTGCTCCATCAGTTCTGCCTTTGATCCCAATCCATGTTTTTCTGAATCCAATTCCTGAATCCAGCTCCTGAATCAGGTTCCCGTCTGCTGCTGAGTCCTGTGCAGGACATCCCCAGTATATACTCCGTAGCAGCAGGGTTGATGGTGACATAGTTGTCACCAGGGGGCTTGAGTTCAATATTGATTTTATATATGTTTGTATATATTTCATTTTATTACTCTTACTATTTTCATTAAAGCTGTTTCAGTTTTCTTTTACAATTTTCAAGTTTCCTTTCCTTTCCTTACTCGCTTTCTCTTCCCCTTTGGGAAGGGAAAGAGGTTAAGAGAAAGCGTCTGTCATTCATCTAGTGGCAGGCCCAGCCCTAACCCTTGACAACACCCCACAAGGCCAGTTTGCATGTTGACGGGTCAGAGGCTGATCTAACTGATTTGCTGCGTTCTAGCACAGGTATCATTTTGGCAAAGGAGTCTGCAGCAGTGAAAAAGGAAGCAAGCACTCCTTTATAGTATTTTTTCATGTTATGATCATCAGTCAGGGAATCATCTGGTGATAGACACCAAAATGACATCTGAGTAGGATCCATTAATGCAGCAAGTGAGCTTTCTGTCTGACTTGTTCATTGCCTTCCTTGTGCCTAGCCACAAAATCCCACAGACAGCACTGCCTTGCTGCCTGCTTCTCTTGCCTCTGCCAAGTGGATCCCATGTTGCAGCCTTCACTTGAACCAAGTCTCGAATCTGTCCATTATCCAGATGGGCAAGTGAGGAGGATGGGGATAATATCAAAGTTGAGGGGGATTAAAGAATGTTGAAAACCTGGCTTTTGCGGGAGTTGACCAGTATTTCTGAAAAAGGCAGAGGCAACTGAATGTTGGGCTCATGCACTTACAGACACAAGTAGCTACAGGCACAGATAGGTACCTACATTATTAAGTGAGTCATTTATTAAGTTCTGCTTACCATAAATCAGCAGACAACAGGCAAGCCAAAAAAAAATGCCAAAAACGATCAGTCCAAATACCACTTGGAATAAGCTACAGGCTAAACCAGGCTATCCATTCCAAATATAAATAGAAATGTTATGTCTTGTTGTTACCTTCAGGCAGAAGAGAAAGCATACATACAAACTCTTGATAGCCTGTGACAGCCTGACCCTATCAAAGCTAAGCAACAGATGCAGCAATTGTCCTGAAGTCAGAGCATTTAGGTCTCTCAAAACATGTGTTCAAACCACGGGCCATTACATGCCAAAGTTTTCTTCTGATGGTGGGTCACAAAGTTCTTTTGTTAGACTATAACTTTTGAATCTTAACAGCAGTATTTTACAATAGTTTTTGCCATACTTTAAATTTTGTTGACAGAATTTACAGAGGAATCAAAATAGACAGAATTATATCTTTAGTGGTGTAATACTCATTTTGTTGAGCTGCAGGTATTTGGAAACCACTATTTGAATAACATGGCCTGCTGAAGGTTACAAAATTATGGGTAGGGAAAAAAGTATGGCTACTCTATCCAACTCTGGGGCCTTCATCACAAGAAAGACATGGACCTTTTATAGTGGATCCAGAGGAGGGACATGAAAATGATTGGAGGGATGGAGCACCTTTCCTGTGAAGAAAGACTGAGAGCATTGGGATAATTTAGCATGGAGAAGGCTTGGCAAAGAACTTATTGTGGCCTTTGAATACTTAAAGGAAGCTTATAAGAAAAATAGATATTGACTTTTTACCAGGGCCCATACTGACAGGATGAGGGATAATGGTAGATTTAAATTAGATAAAGGGAGAAATTATTTTCTGTGAGGATGGTGAGATACTGAAACAGGTTGCCCAGAAAAGCTGTAGATGCCTTATCTCTGGAAGTGTTTAAAGTCTGGTTGGACAGGGCTTTGAGCAATCTGTTCTAGTGTAATATGTTCCTGCCCATGGCCAGGGGTTTGGACTAAATGATCTTTAAAGGTTCCTTCCCACCTGAAACATTATATGATTCTGTCCATGGCTGTATGATTCTGAAACATCCCCTTGAAGGGAAAGAAAGGTGTGGTTTTGGGGGGAGATCCAGCAGATGGTAGTGAAAAAGCAAGCTTTTTCAGTTCCGTTCTTAACTTTTTGGAAAAGAAAAAATGGATACCTCTCAAATGTCAGCTGGATTATTTAAGTTTACATGCAATATATTTTCCAAGCATTTTTCATAATAAAGATATAATTATATATATATACATACGTGCTTTTGTGAGCTATCCGAACCCTCACCTTTCCATCCTTAACTTCCACTTTGCCCCAGGAGTCCAAAGCTCTTGCTGTGAGCAAATCACTGTATGATCAAAATTTTCCAAAGAAAATTTTTCCTGTGAAAATAAAATATGCCTCTTGGGAGAGACATTGACTCTATTTAGTACTTGGCCCTTCAGAGGATTCTCATTAGAGTTGCCCTTCTACCCTAGAATGCTTCCCATGAATTAGTGCTGATATGTCAGACATCACCACCACTATGAGCTCCTCATCAGAGCTAACAAATATAGAAACAATGCAAGCCCTGCTGAACACTCCATCTCTTGGTGAAAGAAATTCATCAAAATGGGAACACATTGAAAAATGTTATAGAATATGGCTTTAAAGTGTTATATCTTTTTCCAACGTGATCATTCCTTACTGAACACTAATCATGACTTTGTGTTTATTCTCTATAATACCTATCTACAATGCTTAAACCTACTTCTCATATTTTTTAAAGCCATTATATTGAGAAATTGAGATCATTCACATCATCATAAGCTTTTGGTCTTATGACTTTTAGTGTACAAATCTTCCAGCTACTAGAGTTCTCAAACCTGCAGTCATTTCTTTAAAAGAAAAAAACCAACCATTTTCTTTTAATCAGTGTCATTAGAACATTTAAATTCACTACTCAGTTTAAATTGTGTAATTCTACATCTTTAGTGCTTAAAAATTATCACCTTGTAGATTTCTTTTTTGCAAAAACATTTCAATTTCTCAAAGAAATTACATAAGAACTTTATAGGCTAAATGAAAAGCACTTTAAATGATCTTTAAATGCATATATAAACCTCTTTCTTTATCTGCCTGATGCTAAATACGCTGTCAAATTAATGCAGGAATAAATGAGCATTTGAAAACACTAAATAGAAGCAGTAGTGTGTAACTACTTCAAATGAAGCATGAATATTGTATATATTTTTTTTTTTCTTGCTGACAGACAAGATGGAAACTCACTGAGGCTAATTTTGTATTGGAATTCAGTCCTATTTTATCGGATTACAAGATGCTCAAGGGCCATAAAACAATTTATTAGGGGAAAAAGCTCACTCTGCTCACACAGGCTTGTGATGAGTGATGGCAGTAGCAAGAATATCGCCAATAGACCAGAGAAGGTGATCTTTCCCCTCTGCTGGTGTGACCACATTTGGAGTGACAGGTCCAGTGATGGGCTGCAGCAAGTCTTGCCAAGGGCCATGAAAGTGGTTTAGGGATAAAAGCATCTCTCAGACAAGAACAGGTGGAAAGATCTGGTAATGTTCAGTCTGGAAAAGGCTCAGGGGCATCTTGTCCATGTGTATAAATATCTGATCAAGGGGAGTAAAGAAGATGGAGCCAGACTCCTCTCAGTTGGACCCAGGGAAATGGCAAAACCTGAAGTACAGAAAACACCATTTAAACATAAGAAAGATGTTAGCCAAACACTGAAGCAAGTTTTCCAAAGAGATTATGGAGTCTCCATCCTTGGATGTATTCAAAAACTGACTGGTCATGCCTTGAACAAACCGGTCTATCTGACCTTGCTTTGAGCAAGGGGGTTGGACCAGACGATCTCCAGAGATCCCTGGAAACCCCAGAAATTCTGAAGTATGACTTGAATCTCAGTTCACTCAGGATATCTCCCTTTCAAAGGGTAAGCATTCACTGTTATGTTAAATACAGGAAAATCAACAAGATATAGATAGAGGGCAGAAACTGCACTGCCCATCAAAACTGTAGATCAGAAAATGTTCCAATTCTGAATTACAGTTCCTATGTTACTGGACAGTCTGTGTTTCCTCCCTGTATAAACAGGGAGTAGATGCAGACAGAACCAATTACCACTGGGAATTCCCATTGGGGATTCCAAACCAGAATTAAATACAAATAAATGCATTTCTCAGACCACAGATTCTAGGATTTTTTGTTTCTTTACAATATAGTGAAATTTCTATCAATCATGCTGAGAACAGAAGATATGAAAAGATCAGAAAGTTGTGAAGAAAAAAACCCAAGCAACACCCCAACAAAATCCAAGACACTCAAAATAGGGAAATTACTCCAGATGTGTTCCCCTGCCCTGAAAGGAGTGCTTCTCCTCCACACCGAAAGGATTGTTTCAGTTGATTTTTCTTTTTATTTGTGAAACTCCTAGATGTGACAAAGAATACTTTTGAAACTAGGAGCGTTGCCTTCACCTCCTCAAGTGGAAGTTGGAAGTGATGTGCTGCTCATGGACATGCTTACTCCATCTGGTTTGTCACAAATCTACTGTGCAGTAGTGTGGTAGTGGTGAATATAACCCTGAGTTGCTAAAGCTTGCTATTATTTGCTGGAAGCATTTCAGCAGTTTATTTTTACAGCTATAAAAAGCATTCCACTCTGACCGCTTGGGCAGCTTTCAAACTTCCCTGCAGAACCCAAAGTCACCACTGTGCCAATAAAATCCTATCATCCAATGGTCTACCATAGCCATATATCTCAGCATGGAAGGAGAGTGTTGAAGGCAGTTAGTCACCTCCAAAGCACTGTAATCATAGGTGTTGAGGGGTGCTGTTGTCTTGACTACTACAACACTGCTGTACTAACTGGATTAAAATACTGAATTATTTTTATCTTTACTGGTTCATGGTGTTTACTTTTGAATGGTGATGACAGCTCTTCTGGAGAGTGGCTGATTAGAACTAATAGTTTAATTCATCCACTAAAACAGCCTAGTAATTTTCAGACTGCAAACAAAAGAAATTTAAGTAACATTTTATGCCTCTATGTGCTAGAAAAAACTAAGCCTGGCCCTACTTCCCCCAAGCACCAGTGACACTTTCTTCCCACTATCATTCAATATGCTTGGACCCTGCAGGTATCCTTATCTGTGCGTTCACCCAGACCAAATACAATTCTCCAACACTACTTGAAGAGAGAAGAGCCTTTATTCTGAACCAATAAGCAGAGCTGAGGTCCTGCAATTCTGTCAGTAATACTGATGCCAGTTCATGCAAAATCTCATATTTTATTTCTGTGATTAGTTAAAGGGAATCAGTTTTAGAGACGGTACAGTTATGATCCAACCTGGGCAGATCCTAGCACTGCTCAGAAACTCATAGGCTCAAATATGACCTCAGTGCGGAGCTGTGTGACACAAGACAATAGTGAGAGAAGAGTGCTTTCACTGATATGCAAACATTTCCATGGCTCACATCCATTTCCCAGGATAGGTCTTTCAGGTGCTCAGAGAGACTCAAAAATGACCATTGCCATGCTGTATTGCTTGTATGCATGGAGCTGCAAATATAAAGGTAAAGCCATAATAATATATATACAGTGTAGTGCACTGCTCCATGGAAACTGACAGTAGGTTTCCAAGGCAGCCAAATCAAAAAAAGAACAAGGCTAAAAAAGTGTGAAGTACAAAGAACATTAACTAACAGCTTGAAATTTTGGAAAGTGCTTAAGCTCCAATGGAAGTCAATGGCAGTTGTTCTCTTACATCACTGAAGACCTTTCAAAAAGCCCAGCCAGGAGCACGGTTGCTTGATGTGCATGACTGATTACTCATTGTTGTACACAGCTGTCCTGCAGCTGCGCTTTCATTCCACGCTGGGCTACTCTCTGGGGCTGCTCCCCTCTTTTCACTCTCCCACAGGTGCTGTGCTTCAGGGCGCTGGTGTTTCTCCCTCTCCTCTTCCTCTCCCCAGACTCCATGTAGCTGTATATCCACCCAACAGCCAAATATTTGTATGGCCTTTCTAATAACCAGGCATGTGATGCCATAGTAGCATCTGTTTGCTTCTGGGGCCAGTGACTGAAGAAGGTTTGGGCTGGCAGGGAGCAGAAGGGATGATCCATTTCCATTCCTCATGAAAGGCAGATATTTCTGCATAGCAGCCTGAGTTGGCAAGAAAGAGGAGGAAGACCCCTGCACTGTGATAAGCATAGCTAATGCCATCCCTAATAACCTCTGAGTAAATAAGAAGCATAATTTTTTTTTGTAAAGAAAACAAGAGTAGTTGGTTGTTACTTTGGAAGCTGGTCCTACCAAACTGAATTGACCTATATCTAGCACAGCATTGTTTCCAAGCTTTATTTCTTTCCACTTACATTAGAAGAAAACAAAACAGTCCCTACAGTTTTTGCCTCAGTGCACCAGGATGCAATGACATCTCAACAGAAGCTGCGAGTGACCTACAAGTTCTGGTATTTTTTAGCAAAACAAATGGAAAATGCCAAAGTAATAAGGAGTCTTATTGGAAAAAGTACAAATGAGGTTCTAGTTTTAATATACAGTGAAATCATTATTTTGGTAATAAAAACATGCACTAGGTGAGACTGATAAGATTATTAACCCCTAAAACCAGCAAATAACCCCCAAAATACTAAAGACTTTTTTTTCTTTCATACATCTGGAAGCCTATATAGGAGAAGCTATTCTTCAAGACATTGGTAATAAAATACAAACAAGAAATCTAAGCCAGTATATAATCAGTTTTATGAAGTCTTTTTCACTCCTTTTCTGTGGCTGAAAATTTCCAGGTAGTGAAGGCTCCTCAGAGATTAAAATGTAATAACTATTTTATGGCATCTGCCAAAGAAATGTGCAAACCCAATATATTAACTGAAAGTATTTTTGAGCATAGACAGAGAAGTTTCTCCTTCCACTTTTAACAGAACTGGAGCTTGCTTTTTGGTGAATTTGCCACTCTATCTGTAGTCTGAAAAAAAAAGATAACCATTTTAAAACTAAACTCTCTCATATCTATTAAGGAAATAAACATGTCAAGTGTTCTATTGATTTTGACTATAACTGAGATTTAAAACTACTGATTTATGCAGTTGATTTCTAGTCAAGTTTTCTAGCTATGAAAAGAGAAGTTTTTGTGCATTGTTTTTTGTTTGTGGTGTGTTGTTTTTTGTTTGTTTGAGTGTTTTTTTTGGGGGGGTTGTTGGTATTTTTTTACTAAGAAAGATAAATCTGTATTTGCCTTCTGCATTTCAGCTGAAAATTGCTCTCTCTCTCTTCACAAAGTTCATGTGAACCCTCCTTCAGGACACTGACCCAGTGAGATCCCCAAGAGACAGACCTTAGCTACAGAGATATCATGCAGATTATCTTTCTGTTCTCAGATACAATGATTTTGGCATCTAATCAGGATTAATGCAGAAAGCAGCTATAATCAGGACACTTGTCTGGAGTATCAGGAATCAGCAGGTAATGGTGGCTTCTCTTGTTGCTTTTAATAGTGAGATTTGTCACCCCAATATCCCAATTCTCTAAAAGGATTCAACGTACTTTCACATTAATATTTTCTGAATTGTTGGGGGGTGAAGGGTATGCTGTACATATTGACAGTTTTTAAGAGATTTCAGTGCTACATTTTTAGAAAAAAAAAAAAAAAAGAAAAATCAACAGGTACCAAACTTGTTATTTACAGTTATAATTTTCAGCAGGCTTTTAGTTCTTTTATTTATTTATTTATTGAATTCCTGCCCATCTTCAGGCATTATCTGTGACTTACAATGAACTTGCTTGGCCATGAAAATAGTTTTTGGTACATTTATTTTGACCTTTTTCTTCAAGCACAAATAAGGCACTTACAGTAATCTCCTCTGTCATACATTATCATATTTCCTGAGAAGTAGTTTTGAGAAGTTAAGGCAGTCATGGCATTTGAGTTCACTCCAGCACTTCTCTCCTGGATTTTGTTTTTTGTAGTGTTTACAGCAGAATGAAATGAAGTTGTGGCAAATCTTCTAGTTTGAATTTCTCTTTAAATTATTCAGTTGAGGAAATTAAACACACTGTAAAAGCAGACTGAATTAAGTATGTAGAAGCATCATACAGAAAATAAAAATTTGAAAATAAAAGCCTATCTGCCATTATAAAAATTAGAGTTAGAGAAGTCAGGAAAAATTGTTCATTTACAATGTCTCATTTATTTTGTCTCCCTGGCACTGTAGGATCATTTTCTATGGAATTTATGTTTTTCAATGTAGGGGTTTTTTTTCTATTTAGTTTAAAAAGACATAAGCAAGGATGTTTTCATAGTTTCCTTGAGAACATAATTTCACTCCTTTTCCTGAGAAAACTATTTCAACTATTTCTCATCTGACTTTTTTTTGCATATGTTGAATTTATTTTTTTTTTCACTGTTTCAAGTACATATAAGAGTTGTGCATCGTGTTGTTCTCCTTTGCTAAACTCCTTGAAGTGATGTTGGTTCATCACTCCTTTCACCCTCACCTTTGATCAAAGAAATCTCAATAAAGACTTTAATTTTTTGAATGATTTAATGCAGGCAAGAGAGAAGAAATAGGAATAATACACCCACAAGAAAACAAAGGGAATCAGGGAGGCAATCAGTTAAATTCACACTGGTTGTGCTGGCAAAGAACATACCACACTGGAAATATATACTGAATAGAGACAAACCCCTGTTTACTTGGTATAATTTAAAACCTTGTAGTAACACTGTATTAGGAGTAACTTGAAGCAGGGCTCTGTTTCTGTAGTGCTTAGGGGTCTCCCAGGAGGTCACTGCCCCTGCCTGCCCACCTGATCTGTCCTTGCTTATTCTGTGGACCTTCACCACCAGCAGCATGTCTGCAAGCAGGATGCTGTGAAAAATTCATTAACTGCTGGGAGGATCTGAGCTCCAGAAACATGACAGCTCTAATTCACTTTGAAAACAGTCAGACTGCTAATGCAGGGCTAAGGTCTTTGCTCAGGCAGGGCAGGATCTCAGATTTGTTACTTCATGCATTACTGGGTGGATATGAGGCTCTTTGGAAAAGCAATGTATTGGAAAACTTAAAATAAAAAAGTCTTTTTTTTTTTTTCTGGGAATACTGCATACACTTAATCTGTCTTGGAAATTTAAATGGGCAACAGAATACATTTTCTAATTTTAGAGCTATTTGATATGTCAGTGTACAAAGTCTGTACCAGATACCTATTTTGGGCAATGCAACGCAAAAAACGGATGGTTAAACATACTCATGAATTTTTCTAAAGATTACATACAGTATAAAAATACAAAATCTTTCAGTTGTTTAAAGTTGGATTATTGAGATCCTCAGAGGAATAATTCATTTGTGAAGTGCTTAAATATTGCACCAGAAAATGAAGGGTAGTATTTTTCCATACTTGTCACAATGACATCTGTCTTGTTTTACTGATTTCCCTATAAATAACTTTGAGCTGTATAAGAAATACACTGCATGTAATGTAATGTCTTTTAAAATAATTACATAATATTGGAATAAGGACTCAATCTGCTGGAACAGCACACCAAATAATGTTTGAATAAGGATCTGTTTGATAAAGTGGACTGATGAAAATGTATGAAAATGTTTGGAAAGCAACAGTCTACAGTAAGAAAAAGAAATCACTACTGTAGACTTTCTGTACTGAGTTGAGCCACTGGATGAGGACTTTTGTCTTAACCTCCATTAGTCCAGTGTCATCTGAGGGGTAACAGACACCAGTATAATTTAAGAACATGAAAGGGAATAAGCTTCTTTTTGAACACTCGAGCAGTTTAAGAAGAACTACAGCCTGTGGGGAAGGACTCACATTGTAGAAGTTTGTAGACGACTGTCTCCAGTAGGAGGGATCCCATACTGCATCAGGGGAAGAGTGTGAGGAGTCCTTCCCTTGAGAAGGAAGGAGCAGCAGAGACAGCATACAATGAATTGACTGCAACACCCATTCCCCGCACCCCTGTGCTGCTTGGGGTGGAAGGAGGTAGAGAATTCAGGAGTAAAGTTAAGAAGGAAGAGGAAGAAGGAATGGGTGAGAGGAAGGTGTTTTTAAGAGTTGGTTTTATTTCTCATTATCCTACTCTGATTTGATTGGTAATAAATTAAACTAATTTCACCCACTAGCCTTTTGTTAAATTTTTTTCTCCCCTGTCCAGTTGAGGATGGGGAGTGATAGAGTAGTTTTGCTGGGCACCTGGTATCCAGCCAGAGATAACCTACCACAACAGCTCACAACCTTTTTTCTCAGAAGTTGCCATCTGAAGTGTGCTGTACATGTCGAGATACATGGGAGGAGCAGAAGTTACTGGTACACAGTCAACAAGCTGAAGTGTGTATGCGCTGCATCACAAGCAGAGAGCTCACATCTTGTAGAGCACAGCTCCCTGGCCAGGTGATCCCACTCACAACAGGGCACAAGTAACCTGAAGGCCTTTCATGTCACCAGATGAGCCACAAGAACTGAAGCCTCAGCTTAGATGAACACAGATCACTCAAACCTCTGTGGGCTTCCCAAGCGGAGCAGAGCGTCCCCCCTGATACTACAGCAATGACAGAATGGTTGACAACTAGTGCATGCAGGCATGCCCTCAGCACAATTAGGTACAGCTACTAATATTGGTATTTCCCTCTGTTATTTCAAAATATTATGTGCCATAATTGTCAATTGTGCCAAGTCAGATGACTGGTTCAGATACCACAGGATGGGCCGTCAGTGATAACTGGAAGGCACTCAGGAAACTCCAGACTATGGAGAGAACTTGACATAAATTGTCTTAATGTTTTAAAATAGGTATTTCTGATAATTCCCTCAAGCCTCTCCAGGAACAGCCTTTTACAAAATTACATTTGCTACTGATTATTGCAGTCTGCTGACTGGACACAGCTATAGACTCTCAACTACTGTATTGTAAAAGCAAAAGCAGGATACCCTGTAACAGGCATCGCTGTCAAGAGCAGCTGCTACTATGCATGCTTTTTACCCCTTCTACACACTGAATGTTGTAAGAAAAATAATAATAATGTGACTCATGAAAATGAGTCACAAATGTGTGACACGGTGTGTATGTAGTGGCTACACTGGCCCCAGAAATGCTGGCCTGCCAGCCTGCCCCTGCACTGAACCCTAATCCAAGTTTTAGTGATTCTGACTTTGAAACATGTTAGTACAATGAAGCACCAGGACATGTGGTTGGACTTGAAAGGTTGGACTTGATTATCCTAGAGGTCCTTTCCAATCCTAATGATTCTATGTTCAAAAATTTATTTTTTTTTTTACTTCAGAGAGAAATGGCAAGAGGGAAAATAATGCTACTGAGTGACTGAAGGAAGACAGGCAAGGGCCAGGCTGTGCTGAAAAGCAGTATGATTTTAATGTAATATTTTGATGAAATTCCACTTCTGACTTTATTATTTTTCTAAAATGAAATTGAGTTACGAGATCTTTTCATTTGCTGTGTTAATTGCCCATATCTTTTGATATTCCATAACTTCTGATTCTGTTCATTGAAAAGTTTCTCTCCTCCCCATCAGTAATGTAACACTTTTTTTCCTGTCTTGTACAGATCTATTATTACTTTCCCATCCCGTTTTTGTTTGTTTGTTTGTTTGGTTGGTTTTGTTTTTGTTTTTGTTTTTGTTTTCCCTGCTTGTGTTTAGGAAGGAAGGAAATATTAGTCCTGAGTTTAAGAAATCCTGGCAAAGGCAGCCAAGGTGACCAGCAAAACACAAAATAAGTTTACTGTTCTTAGTAAAATAACCATCCTCCACTTATATTCCTGTTTCCATTCCTGCACTATACTGCCCTGAACACAGATCAATTGAATCTCAGAATATTTTTCTTCTGAAGCTCATGGGACAATTCATTCTCATTTTTTATGGACTGAGACAGCATATAGGATGAAATGATGAAAACCTGTGGTGTTGATTTTGTACGATAAATGAATTAGATTAAAAACAGGGTGCAGACGTTTATTCCAGTAGTCTAGAGATAGCTGTTCAAAAAAACCAAAACAACAAAACAGCCCTACCTGCTGGGGACAATAATGCTACTTCATTTGCCAGTAGAAATTTGGTCTACCCAAGTAATTTTCTAGCACATGTTAGTTCATTCACCTATTTCAAATCTGCATTAGTGCCACTTACGAAACACTGAAGACTTGCTGCCACTCTCAACACAGTCAGAAAATGTAAATACAGACCACAAGTTAAACAGGAAAGGGTATAAATGACATTTGCCCAAGGATAGATACACAGAGAAATAGCCATGCAAACAGAGAAAGTGATCTGGTGTTTATGTGCGTGCTTAAAAAAAGTACATATTTTCCATGGGCACTTGAGGCAGTCAAAGATTTTCATCTTTTTATTTTTTGTCCAAATAGAAAAGATTTTTTTAAAAAAGATGTTCTTACTTCTTGGTTCATTCCCTCTGGGTTTCAACTGCATGATTGCTGAGTGCTATCTACCGTGTTAAAGAGAATTTCTATTAGCCCTGTGAAGCTGAGCTCTGTGGTGGTGCCTGTCTGTCACTTGCATTGTTCTTGCTCAGATACCCACTGTGCCTGGAACTTACACCTGTCCGATCTCATTAGTTCAACGCTGCAGCCACCCAATTTGGAGTTACACCTTTTCATGCAATCGGCTTAGAACAGCTTTGCATCTCCATTACAGGGTTTGCCTCATTACATGTTAATTGAATCTCATTTGCTGAAACATATGATCTAACAGTTATAGCAAATCTTAAACCTCAACAAACACAGGCTTGATTAATGAATACAGAGTAAACTAAATTGCTTTTTGTTGTTTAATCACCATCAGGAAGTTTTTGGTTGTGTGATGTAAAGGCAGCTTTCCTGTTGACTTTGGCTCCCAATTGCTTGTGAAGTACCTCATCCTTTCACTTAAACTTACTAATTATAAAAGCTCTTATGTGCCTCTTTTCCCCCTGCAGAGTGTCTAGAAATTCGAACATACTGATGTAGGAAGCATGGCAAAGAGTGGTCATGCTAGCATCACACCCAGAGGTCAGGATGATGAAAGGCTTAGATGAAACTCATTTATCAAGTGGAAATAGATCCTCATGATGCCAAAGCCTCTACTGTCAATTAGTAATTTCGAGAACCTGCCTTTCACCCTGACCCAAGCTTTAACTGTAAAACACAGAGGTTGAATTTAATTATATTCCTGCAGCTTTGTTATAAAATTGCAAAGATTTCCATTTACTTTTGTCCTGGCAGTTTTGAAAACAGGAAAGTCTTTTGCATAATACACCCAAATAAAAGCATAAGCTACATTTTTCTGTGATTTCAAACATTTGGAATGACAGACCATCCTGTCCAGATTTAAATATGTTCATATTTTAGTTTGCACTCCCCATCCTCCTCTTAATCTCCCTTCTTTATCTCTCATGCAGACCTGCATGAGGAAGAATTCACTGAATTAACCTCTCCTAGGCCAGGGTAAACCATGGCTCTGAGTTTTAGAAGAGATTTGGAAAGACATTTTAAAAGCCTTTCAGTATCAACAGAGAATATTTTTCATTTCAAACCATACACCAAGGGGATTAATTTTATTTTGTGCTACTATATCTTCAGGCAAATCTTAGTAGAGTGGCAGACCAGGTGCTAATATTAAATCTATACAATCTATAGTGAGACAATGAAAGCCATTCCAAGCTGATTAATATTTACAGTTGCTTACTAAAAAAAGAAGTAAGAGAAGTTATATTGCCTTCGGCTTTAATTTCAAAGATCTGGTCCGGTTAAGAACACTCCCTGTGTGTACTCTTCCTTTCAAAAGTAAGCGTTACATGCAAAAAGCCCCCAAATGAATGACGGTATAAAACCACTGGGGAAAATGCATGTCTCTTGACGAATAATATTTAAAAAGCCAGCCAGACTGTGGTGATAAGGAGAGTGAAAGGGCCTTCCCTCCTCACGAGGAACCTCACCCTAGATGTTATTCCTTGTCAGTGAAGGTCCTTATGAGGAATCCTGCAGTGACCAAGTGACTATTCCTGAGGAAACACATCTACTCAGTTTAGCACAAAGTAGAGCAAGGAGTGTTATTTAGTAGCCTTGTGATCATAACCAGAGTAAAGGGTAAATTACCTTACTCCATTTCTTGCTTGGGCAATATCTTATCTCACTTCAAACTCCCTGTAAGTGGTGCCATGTTGGCTATTGTCCTTGTTTCAGCTGGGACAGAGTTAATTTGCTTCCTAGTAGCTGGTATAGTGCTGTGGATTGGATTTAGTATGAAAATGATGTTTTTAGCTGCTGCTAGGTTGTGCTTATGCTAAGTCAAGGAACTTTCATCTTTTCATGCCCTGCCAGGGAAAAGGCTGGAGTGACAAAAGAAGCTGGGAAGCGACACAGCCAAACTGACCAAAGGAATATTCCATACCATATAACATTATGACCAGAATATAAACTGATGGGAGTTGGCTGAGAGGGGAGGATCGCTGCCCGGGGACTAGCTGAACTTTGGTGAGTGGTGAACAATTGTATTGTGCATCCCTTGACTTTCTTGAGTTTTATTTCACTCTCTTTTTGTTATCTTCATTATTAGTAGTATATTATTATTTAGTTCTATTTCAATTATTAAACTGCTCTTATCTCAACCCACTAGTTTTACTTTTTTTTCTTTTCAGTTCTCCATCCCACTGGTGGGGGAGAAGTGCATGAGTGGCTCTGAGGTGCTTAGTTGCCAGTTGGGGTTAAACAACAACAGCCATATAAAACAAAAAAAGAAAAAATGCATTTCCCTGATATGAACATACTCCCCTTCCCATAGGAATTCAAGTGCCACCTGTCAGCTTCTGTTGCCACAAAGCTGGACAAGTCCAAGGTACAGGAATAGGAGAAAGAAAACAGAAACTAGAACACCTTCTACCTCCATAACTGCTCAGCCTAAACTGTCATCAATGATTACTGTAATTACAAAAGATATCTCAATAGAGATTAAAAGATCAAATGGTCAGCTTTAAAAAGCGTCAGCTTTAAAAAGAGAATAAAACAATCCTTTTTTTTTTAATTGAAAGAGTGTGAGCTTCAAGTGATGCAGCCCATACACAGAAACGGTAGTGCTTTAAATAAAGGAAGGGAAAATTTAGCAAGTACACTTGTTCTTGGCTGTATTCCAAGACATCTCAGTTGTTCCAATGAATTTAAAATGTGAAATTAATCAAGTATATGAGGATGGATCTTTCATAAATTATGATTTTCATCTTTAAATAATGAAAAAAGCTCTATCCTGGAAAACTAGCCTTTATTTTCATACAACTTTTAGGAGCTCTTTCACATTCATACATGTAGACTTACATGAAGCTACCAGCAGAAATACACACTGGAGCTGATTTTTCTAAATCTGAATTGTTTGGCATCAGTTTTCATGTTAGCATCATGTGATACCTACAAAGATAACAAATTGTATTTTCCTCCTTATCATGCAGTACAAAGAGATGCTGCCAGTCATCCCCTAAACTTAAGAGTTTAGGTCCTGCACTCATCTGCAACATCACTGGAGACTTCAAAGTCAACTGCATGTTGGACACATCCCATATTATCAGATTGTAAAGTGCAATCTTCCCCAGGCCATAGCAATTGCTCTATGGTTTTATGTCCCAACCCTACTCAAGTCAGTGAAAAACTCCACCTTTCCAGAGGCACAGAAAGGTCTTTGTATTTTTCAGATGAGTCTTTGCTGAAGACTGTTCCCTGAAGCTAGAGGTCACCCTATGTAGGATCTGACCTCAGCTGACTTGGCATTCTGCTGGAGAGTTACATCAATGCAAAACAAACAACTTGGCTTTTTTCCCAGCACATATCCTTCAGGTTCCTAGATTCAAGTACTCAGATTTAATTTACAGATATCTGGACCATACGTATCTTAGGTGTAAAAGGAACAAAATAGGAAGACTTAAGAAAAGTGAGGCACCTGAACAAGCTACCCTCATCTGGGGGCCTGTCTGGGATATCATCTGCTTTAGAGATTGACTGTTGCTCTTCTCTGTGAGCAGCAGACAGGAGAAGAAACAGGGGCCTACCTGATAATTACCTAGAAATGGTCTGGTGAGATTATCTAGACCTGACAAGAGAAATTGTCAAGTGGATTTTGGTGATTTGACAGACCAAACCAGACTGATTGGGCAAAGAAGTAAATAAGTAGACAAACTAAGTTTACTCTTACACTGATAGTGGATGGAATACATTGGAGACATTTATTTAGAATTGTTAGAACAGTAACTGTGTACCTCACTAGCTCTTGAGAAACACAGAAATAGCTTTGTAAACCTACTGCTGGTCTTTTCTGAAGTGGTTCCAGTGATTGCATCTTAAAAAGAGAGAAATAAAAAGTTTATAACTAAAGCACCACAATGGTTATGTTACATGGTTGTAAAAAAAGGCATTTCTATGTCTTGTATACTCTTGTCTTCAGTACAGATTATTTTCAGAGTGTGGGTAAAAGTTACACTGTATTTACAGTTTTTTTTCAAGTTTCTAGAACCTACAGCTGTTAGTGGCAACATAAATGATGTGCTGGGAATAGTAGACTGCAGAGAACTTTTATTGATGAAGTGTATAATAAACTGAACAATGTGGAGCCAGATCAGTGTTCTGGCCATGTCAACATTAATTCTGTTCCACCACTATTAGAAGAAATGTGCATACACCAAACCAAAGCTCTTGGTTTAACTTTTGAGCAATTCTCAAGCATGTCAGAGTAGTTACAGGCCCTACAACGATGTTCCTGCTCTTCTTTGCATTTCATTCAGCGTTATTGTTAGTGTAATAGCCTGATCCTTTATGATAGTTGTGGGCCTGTCCTGATAAATGTATATATTTTCATCGTGTTTTGGTTTTGTATTAACTGATGACAACCCAATCATAATTATATAGTTTCTCCATGTATTCTTTTCATTCCAGGGTTTCCAAAGGATGAAGTGGAAACCCCAATCATTAAGAAACATTTGCCATCATGATAAACTCAGGCAACACCTGCAATGAAACAGCATAAGCTGAATCAGAAGAGGCTAAAAAATATATGGTGAAAATAAAGTATTATATATGTATTGCCATGGAAATGCTCTCCAAATAAAATAACACAGAATAAAAAAGCCATGTTGAATGTCATGACTCCTTCTTACAGGGCAATATACTCAGTTTCTAATATGTTCAGGACTCAGGGTATGTACATTGTGCAGCATGAAAGTTTATTGAAAACAAATCCTGTTAGTCAAGGAAACACTCCAAACCTTCTGTGTGAAGGAGCAGTAAAATCTGTGCATAACTTGGACCTCAGGGGCCATTTCAAATTTCACCCCCAGCTTTTGTTGCAGAAAATATCCTTTCTGCTTTATCAAACTAACCTTAATAAGCCCAAAAGGTATTTAGATATGAGCTCGCAAGAGCTGGAAGCCTCAGTCATTGGTAGTTTGGGAACTAGTTCCTAAATTCCAGAATACAACCCTTCTGAATTACAATTTTATTTTATAATTATTCAGAACTGATGCTTCTGTATATTCACTGAAATAGCACTCAGGTCTGATATTAAAATAGGCAGAGTTCTCATTAGGACAGTTGCATGGTATTTAATAAGTTGATTAAACTGCGTAGAAATAAATGAGACCTGGTGTTGTTTTCTTTACATGTGAGCAGAAGTTGAAGCTAAGGAAATGCTGTGAGCTTTTTTGTCTTCTTGATGATTACTCTTTAAAAGAGTAATAGTAGCCAGGAGAGTGAAATAGTAGCCAGGAGAGTGAAAACACTTCTTTCTTGGAAAAATTTAAAACTATTGTTGGAAATTCAGAAATCAGTGTGAAGAGGGACTTAATTTAAAGATGTCTACTGTTCACAAAGTAGAAACCTGGCGATCTTAAGGGTCTTGAACCTAAATGCTTCTATAATTATATGATTTTTACATAGGATAGACAATGAAAGGGGAAGGATTTCTTCTTTGATGACTTTTTCTGGAGAAGTACACAGCATTAGGTATTTTATTCTTCAAGGAAGTCATGATAAGCATTCGAGCTCAGGCTTGGAAGTCAGCATAATCATACACTAAGTTTTCCCAGAATAGTCTCTAGATACAGAATAACCTTTTGGAGAGACCAAGGGTTTTGCAATGCCTGCCTCTTCCTACTTTTGTGTGTCTTGGAGATCCACCAAGACTGAAGTTACCTTCAAGTTTGGTAAGTAGAAGTCACCTTTACAGAGGTGACTGCTGATCTACTGCCTTCCCACTCAAGGAGAAGCAAAAGCCTCACTCTATCAGGAAGCACTCTAAGAACTCTATCTTTGTGGCCAATTGTCCCTGAATACAAGGGATATCAAAACTGTCTGAAGCTTGCCATGTCTGAAAGTCTCCAGTCAGCAGGACTTTCTATGGGCCAAAGAATGATTTTCTTCATTTGATATCATAGCAGAAGCCCATTTACCTGAGTTCTCTGTTAAAATTCCATCTTTCTCAGTGCAAGAGATCTTTTTTTCAATATCCTTCGCTATTCATTGAAGCAGATGTGTGTGTGGTTGGTTGTGCACAGCATATGCATTTCATATGCTCCCTTTGAGCTGGCCATGGGGCTATGAAATTTAATCTTTTCAGTCACCAGCTACACAAATTCCAATTATCAGGCAGAATTATAAAATGTAGGAAGAAAGGTGGAAGGAAAGATAAAGTATAGTGTTAAGATCACGTAAATTGAAAAAAAAAATAAATTCTTTAGAATATCTTCAGAAATTAAGTTTTGCAGTGTGAAAAATGGACTAACCAAGAAAAGCTTAATTCCAAGATAAATGTAGTTCTACAGTCACTTTCAATCTTTGCTATTATATTTATTAAAACAGAGGGCATCCCCTTTTTATATATCTACACACAAAATACTGAACACTAATAGGAATTTAACTGATTACAGTAATATTCCTACTCTCTTGTATCTTGGCCAAACTATTTTTCTCTTTCATTGCTTCAGCATCTCTACATGGTTGCTGCAGTAACAAAGCAATTTTCTGATAAATTCATCAGGAAAAGTGCACTACAGAGAACATGTATAACTCTAAACCTGTCAGACCATCACAATTTTGAGGCAATTATTCTCCTAGGGAAAAAAAGGAAAATTACATAATGTAATTGCACAGAGAGAGAGATAAGTTATCATAATTTTATGCTACCAAACCTAACTTTCTTAAATGTGCTCAGTATAGGAAGATGCTCCCTTATGGACAATATATATCTCCTCAAGCTGTATCAACCATAATGTCAGCTAGGCTGGTGTATAATGCAAATCAAGATTGCTGGCACACTTGAACCACTAAAATATATATCTGAAGGAAAAGTTTTACAATAATACTAATCTTCCAATCTGTGGTAAACATTTTGCTAAGCAAAATGAAATACTACAGTCTCCTTGAGCCAATTATTTCAAGGGTACTCAAAATCTATAATTGAAAGTATAACTGTAGTTAACAGTAGTTAACACCTGAAACCAACAGCAAACTTTGGAAAATGGGAATAAGAAACTGCATTTTAAACAATTTACAAGAACCCTCTGTCACCTGTTAAAGGAAATTCTGAACAACACCAAGAATGCTGAAAATACTGATTTCTAAAGAGCCTTCTGTTGCCTCTCATTCTTTACCTGATGAGAGATTTCTAAAAGGTCTTTTAGAGTAAATATAGTTTAAGCAGTTTTAGAAGATTTGCTCAACTTTTTTTTTGTGTATAAAACTGATGTCATCTCTTTGTAAATTTTTGACATGTGACTGTTTGCTTTATATTTTAAAATTATGACCCAAGACTTTTAAAACAAATTATTTGGTTAGGATCACCTGTTGTCAAGTAGAAAAGCCTGGTGTCTGTATCAAGGGACAATGCCTGCTCAACAAAACATCTTCATTGTTTTCTATGAAAGGATCTCTCCACTGTCTGAATGATGTTAAGGTTAAAGTATCTTCTCACATTCACAATCTGACACTATTTCCTTCTGATATTAGGATCAAAAATTATGCATATGTAAAAGGAATTCCAGAATTCCAATACTCACAGTTCATAAATGATGATTTATTTGATTCAAACATATATATCTCAGAAGTAAGGTAGCATCAGATAAGTCTTAAAAAAACACAAACCTCAGCTCCTTCCCCCAACCCCAAACAAATAAAGCCCAAGTTTTTTAGTGAAGCGTGTCATACCTAAGCTACATGTATAGAAGCAGTGAAAGCTACACGTTTAGAAGCAGTGAAAGCAAGCATATTTTAGCATAAGGAAAATAAGATAGGGCAGCTTTGGAATCAAATACTTGCTAGAATTCAGGTTTAAATGGATAGAGGTAATAAGTCGCAACACAGTATTGAGGCAGCTTTGCTAAATTCCTAAGTGTATGGTCTCCAGAGGAGCACCACAGTCATTGAAAACTGAGAAATGCCAGTGCTTGATTTCAGGGCAGTCACTTCCTGAAAGTCTCACAGAGCTTTGTCTGATCTGGACTCTGACATCATCTTGATTTCATGGCCCAACAGAAGATACCTTTGGGACGTTTTTCATGGTTGCAATGCCATACTGCATGGCTCCATGCCACATGTTTGTGTGCTGTCAAATAAAGCTTTCACTAAGGAAGTCACATCATACCAAACAGCACTCTTCATGCACTAATGATGACAACAAAGCCTTCTTATTAGATTATAAATGTCAGGGTGTTTATGTTATCATTCAGACCTACCTTGAACCTTAATGTAGTATGGAACAACCTCAAGTTCACTCTGCCTATGTAGAGAGAAAGGTTATTTTGTTTGTGGTGGAGATGTACTGTACTCTTAGCTTAAACAATGCACATATTCTCTCTAGAGTCTGCACTGTTATTCGTCTAAAAGTGACATAAACAGATGAGCAAAATGCACATTGCAACAAATGTGAAAGTTAATGCACTCAGCATTATCACCTAGATCTCTGGGAGAAGATAGCAAAAAAAAAATAAATCAGCATTAAGTATATAATGAATGAATACAGGATGTATACAGTGAAATAAGAAATATTCAGGGAGCAAAGGTGGCCCACTTTCTAACCATGGTATCAATCAGATTGAGCATACGCAACAGTACAGAAAACACACTTGTTATGAATTCTGCTTCTCTGAGACTAGTACTCCAGATGGGAGTACCTGCCACTACCAAGCCCTAGGCCACCGCAGAATTTGATTAAAAAAGGAAAAAAACAAAACAAAATTAAAAGACCTTCACTGTAGTTTGAGACAGAATCTACTTGCAAGAGCTGATGGATGTAAAAGCTGAAAAGGGTGAGAATGAACTCAAGATTGCCACCATATCTATCTGATGATCCAAATTTTGACATGATCTTTAACACAATCATAGATTTATAGGATAGTTTAGTTTGGAAAAGACCTTTAAGACCATTGAGTCCAACCATTAATCTAGCATTGCCAAGCCCTCTGCTAAACCATGTCTCTGAGCCCCACACCTACAGGTCTTCTAAATACCTCTGGGGATGGTGACTCCACCAATTCCCTGGGCAGCCTGTTCCAGTGCTTAAAAACACTTTCAGGAATAAATTTTTCCCAAGATTCAATCTAAACCTCCCCTGGTGCAACTTGATGCCATTTTCTCTCATCCTATTGCTTGTTACTTGGCAGAAAAGACTGACCTTCACCTCACTACAACCTCCTTTCAGGTAGTAGTAGAGAGCAATAACGTTTCCCCTGAGTCTCCTTTTCTCCAGACTAAGCAACTTCAGTTCCTTCAGCCTCTTCTCATAAGATTTATTCTCTATACCTTTCGTCAGCTTCACTACCCTTCTTTGGACATGCTCCAGCACCTCAATGTCCTTTTTGTAGTGAGGGGTCCTAAAATGCACAGTATTTGAGGTGTGGCCTCACCAATGCTGAGTACTGGGGGATAATTACTTCCCTAGTCCTGCTGGCCACACTATAACGGAAAGTGTCTTAAAGAAGGAAAAAGCATTAGGCACCTTATATATTTATTCAACAGGAATGTTATCTTCCAGTCAAAGGGAAAAAATGGATGTCCCAAATGCTTAGTTTTGATTTGATCATTTGACAAGGTCTAGCCCAGCATGATGTGATGTAGCTGACAGTTTGGAACCTAATAGGGTGGTGGTTTAGCTTTTCTTTCTGATCTTCTATTCTTATTTTATACTGGTTTTGTGTTTATCCCCAAAGGTGTATTTTCCCACACAAACTCAAGACAGAAAGCTTGTCAACACCTCATATCTAAGAGGAAAAGCAAATATTAAGATTTCTGACGTGTTCCTTTATGTCAGTGTCACAGTTGTTCTAGATTTTTGCTCTCTGTGAATTGGTTTGTATAGTTTGGACTATTAGTTGTAGGAAAACAGTTATTTTGGTACTAAATTGTGAAATTAATTATTGCCTCAGAAAGGCTGCTACTACATTTTTAATACCTAATTAAACAAAGGTGTCAAACAATCACAAGTAAGATATGGATGTATCTGCTCATATTCCTGGATTCCCAACTGTATTGTTGATTTACTTCATTTATTTCAGCTTGTTTTCCAGAGCCAAATCATCCCAGTCAAAGTAGTAGGACAGGGTGAGGCACATGTAGAAAGCATAGAGCTCCAGACTGATTTGGCCACTAATTATAAGCTTTGGTGGTAGTTCTGGCACAACTGGGAAGGAGGCACTGCCATGATCACTGCTGCATTGTTAGCTACTGGATAGAGACAGAATCAAAATTCTGGTCACAAGCTAATTCAGATCTCGATTTTTTAGTAGGTTAAGAACTGGTGGAACTTCTGTCTTGAATTAATTGCATCTCCAGGATTTGAATTCTGGCAAAGATTTTTGCTTTGCTTTTTGAAAATGTTCATTGCAGCTGAATGTTCAAGTGTGGATGCATCATATCCATACATATGTGGACATTCTGTGAAGTGAAACACCAGTATAACAAATTGGCCTTCATTCTAAGGATATGTTGTCACTAATCAGTTAACTCAGTGCTAACCTTTCTCATAATTAACATCTAATATTAGTTGCAGGCTCATACTTGGAAGATGTTTGCTCTTATTTGTGAAATACTTTGTGGTTGACCTATGTTAGCTTTAGCATCACCTGATCACTTCACATTAGATGCTCTCCATTAGAAATAACATTCTTGAAAAAAATAAAGGAGATGACTCATAAAATGGTAATTTTGAGAAGTACACACCTGTCAGTATTTGAGAAAGATTTTGGATGCAGTTACGCATATTTGACTTGCAATTCAGGTTCTCAAGACTGATGCATTAACAACTCCTGCATATTCTCATGTATTATTTTGACACTTGTACTGAGCTCTTCAAAAGGCACTCACCTCTTCCATCAGTGTCTCTGAAAAACAGTGTTACAATTGTATCTCTTGTAAATAAAGAATCATCTAGGTGCTCCTCACATTTGCAAGTCATTATATGCTTTTGGAGCTCTTTACCTTCGAGGTAGCAACTTCTCAGCTGCATGAGAGTTCAGCAGGACATATAGGTGCCATCTGTGTCCTGCTCCCCCTGTTTGAGGAACGAACCTGCTCAAGAACTTCCATGCTTGCAACTCCTACCTAAATACTACAAAGATGGCCTTGAACTCCAGGAGCAGAAAGGGCTAGGGTGCACCTCAGGCAGGAAATGGGAGAAAATAGTGCTGCTATTACCCTTCCTCATGCTGACTAAATGAGCTCAGAGAGGTTTTAGGACCACAAAATATCTAAAAGTCAGCATTGACACTATAGTCAGTGTAGGACAGCTAATTGTAGAAGTAGCTTAATTCCCTTCTGTGACATTTTTGGCCCTAGTATGTGCCACTACAAGAGTATTTGTCCAAAACTGTGTTGCAGACAGACCTGTCTTCAAGCCTTCTTCAAAAACTCCCAGTGAGATCACAGTGTTGGTTGCTCCTTACTAGTGTGCTCTAGTAATCAAGTCAAAATATCAAAACCTGAAATTTGACAAAAAGCTTCAGCAATAGGTGTACAGCAAGAAGGAAAAATGACCCAGGACCAACACAGAGCAAGAGAAGCAAGTGTGATTTCAGAGCATTTACATATGCATACATGGAATTTAATTACTAAGCCAGCTGTGAGTGAATAATGATTGAATGTAGAGGAGGTCAGACTAAGAAATCTCTAATTACTAGAGTTCAAGTAAGAAACTTGGGCATGAAGTAGAATAGATTTACTTCAGTCTTGGAGCGGACTAGCCCTTTTGCAAGTCACATCTTATCAACCTCTAATATCAGGAGACTGAACGATTTTCAGTGGAAAGTCTCTAGATATCATGTCTGTGGAGTAAAGTTCAAAATTGTGAAGCAAAAATGTCCTAAAGGCTCACAAACTTAAGCCAGTTTAGCCCAATAAATAGCTTTTTCACTGCCTGAGATTAGCAAGTCAGAAACCAGTGATAAAAGATACTGGCTACACGATTAGGGAGCATTTCTCCATGAAAAAAAAAACATTTTAGTCAATCTTGCTTCTTGTCATAACTCTTGGTTTGTATTAATGTAATTTTGAGAAACACCATTTTCAGAGAGACTGTTTCTGTGGTCGTTGTGCCTGGAAGATATCAAGTATCTGACAGTCTTTAGGTCATTCTTGGAAATATAACTGTTCTGTAAGGGCTGATGCACTCCAGTGCTGAATGCAATGACTCCTGTGTATTAAAGGAATAATTATCCAAATGTGGAAAGAAAGAGGCTGCACGATAATAACCTCTTGAGGTCTTCTATAAGCTACATGACTATAATTCTGAGAAAAGATCCAACATTTTGTTATTGGAGGTAGGATTCATCTGAATGCCATTTTTTAGATGACAGTGTCACACACAATGGAAACTTACATTTAAAAAAGAAAGAATGTAAGAGAAATGGAAGTGCTTCCAATACACACAACTTCTTTTAGTACTTGTGCTGGCTGATTTCATAAACACGACTTCAAATAGCATCCACAGATACATTCTTTATTACTGACTCAGTACAAACCACAGTGATTGTTCCCTGAAAATAACTCTGGGTAAGTGTATGAATTTTTGTATATGCTTGAATAGAAACTTGGCATATTTTGTATTACAAACTGTCATAAGCTGCACTAAACTGAAAGCACCAGTTTACAAATTTAGAAAAAAAGAAGATTAAGAAGGTTAATGAAGTTAGCAAACTGGCAATACAGAATGCTTACACAATATAATTAATGCTGTAGAACACTCACATTTTGACCTGCTTCACATCCTCCATTAAGTCTGCTTTTAGATTAATGTCACTACATCTGTATATGTGGATATTGAGTGATCTCACTAAAAGTTAGTAATACTTAGGGGTTTTGCTATCATTAAGTCTTGATCCATCAGCTATGATTCAGCTTGGCCCCTTCTACTATATGAGTGATTCTGTAATGAATTTGAGTTTAGTTCGTTCATGATAATTTACCTAAGATATAATCAGCTGCACATCTCAAACTACGTTCTGGAAAAAACAACAAATAGTAGAAACAGTATCATACCAAACCTTTCCATGATAAGCAGAAGTATTGGGGCATTGAATGTCTCAAAGAATAGAGAAATGAAAATGTGACCACTGACATGGTTATGTCTCCTAACAAATTAAAACAGATTGAGAAGAAACAAAATCAAAATTACTGTAGCAAATCTTGCAACCTATTTTGCTGTCTGTGCATGAAAAGCATTAGCTCACAGTAGTAGAGAGCTATCTAATGTGTCTTGAAAATGCCAAACTGTCCTACTAGCATTGTGTAAAGAGGGATATTTACTCCCCTTCTTTTCTCTCCCCTTCCTTTGGATGGTTTAAGAAGTAAAAGTGTTGTCAGAGTCTGCAAAATAAAGTTTCTGCAGGAAGTGTGTTGAAAACTATAATGTTATGCTTTTTCAGAGCTTGAATATTCACAAGCTCAGGTTTTTAATATATGGTTATTTCTGCACAACTCTTTTTGTGATGGGGAAGTCCCATATACTTAAAAAACCAACCCACAAACAAACAGGTGAAACACATTGCAGTATGACACGGAACAGCTACAGATAGAGAGTGGGATATACACATTGCAGATACAAAGCAGAGGGAAGGCAGAGAGAAAGGAAAAAGCATTTTATTTGCCACTTCTTTTTCTTAAGATCTATTAGTATTACAGTTACAGGTCTTGAACTGATTGAATTCAAGTTCATTCTTCCTCTGCAACCAAATTAATACTATTTTCCTTCTATTTAATAAAATCAATTAAATAGCTTCTGTAGTACTTTAAAGTATATTTTACCAGGTCTCTTAATTTGGACTAGCAGGATGAATAGTCTGGGTCCAGCACTTGTTTTTTAAAGTCTCATCTTCTACCTTCTATTCTAGGTGATTACATACCTGGGAGGTCAGGGAGATGAAAAACATGCAGAAAAATAATTCTATTTACCTACTTCTGTAAGCTAAGGAAAAATGTTTTGATCATTTTAACGATGCTTTAATTAATCCTTGAAACTGGCATTTCCATAAAAGCCAATTCATAGAAATCTCAGCAATGAAATTTACTAATTACAGCTATAGGACATTCACAGTTTGAAGAACTGGAAGTCAGGAGAATAAGGTAGCTTGAGTTTTCTTTAAACAAACTAAACAACTACTTCTCAAACTCAGTTGTCTCTAAGTTTTCAAAGAATCAGAGCAGAAAACTAGTACCATGTCAAGTTTGTTTCCTTGGTGACTAATTAACATTCAGCCTGAGAAGCAGCCTGGATATGGAAAAGAGCTATTCTTTAGGAATGAAGACAATAAAGTACTGAAAAGAATCTCAAGAGGAAGCTGAGGAAGTATTATTCCCCACTGCCAAGCAATAAAATCCTCTGTGTGTTGTGCTCCTTTTTTGGAGTTGCAAGTGATATCTCAAAGGCTGAAATCTTTCCTTTCAAAGAAAGGCTTCCTTCATCTTTCCAGAATATGTTGATGTATTCTCACTTCAAATTAAATTGCCAACTTTGCACCTCAAACACAAGAGCTTGACGTTGTACAGCTGTAAGACTATGCCTTTAAGAGCCTGAAAAGTCTTTCTTCTAAGGCTACACTAAAATATCAAAATAATCTTATGAAAATTATCTACAACAAATTTTAGTTTGGTGGCAGTTAACATTTGGCCTTCTCATGCTTAAAAGAAATCTAGCAAAAAAAACAGAAACCACTATAGAGTGTAACAAAGCCACCAATAAGCCTAGTTTCCCCTTCCAGCCCTTTCCCTTCACTCAAGAAAAGAAAGTGAAAATCTAACATTCTGCTTGTATCTCTCTCTCTTAGCATGCTCCATTTGTGGTTTGATTCACTCGCTTCAGGCTTCTCAGGCTGGGGTATTCAGCCCACACACTGAGGTCTGTAATGAGCCATTGTGGTTTTGGAAGCTATAGGGCACATTTATTATGAGAACCCTAATGCACACCCAAAAAAGATCCCTGAAAACATTTAACATTACATTTTTGTTCAGATGTTTTAAAGTACGTGCCCCAGATGTCTCCGGTTACGGTGCTTCTGACTGCATCATAGAGCAGTTTCTGAGAAGGAGAATGACACTGAATGACACTAAACCAGGAGATGTGGTCCCTTCCAACGCTTGACACCCTGTGATACCTGTGATCTGCTCCAAGAATGCATTTTTTGCAATTATTAATAGGCATTGAGCAATTGGGACTAGACTAGAGAGCTAATTTGAAGTAATGCCCCTGAGAACATACAGTGTGGACACTTGGGTACTCAGCCTCAGATTGTTTCCTATTGCACCATGCTGGTTGTTAATACACACTTGGCCATTGGAGAACCCTTGCTCAGTTGTCACCTTGATTCTGTAGAAGTCCATAATCACACAGTGATCCCTCCGTGGGCACCCAAAAGCTCCATGTCTGCTCAGCAGTGCTGGCAAGAGCTCCAGTGGAGGAGACTGGTTGTGGCACCACCTTTGTTTCTTGACAAACTGAACTAATTGGAGGTAACTTATAGAAGACAGTGATATCAAGGTCAGGATCTAATATGACCTGTGAAGAAAGATTGAAAGAAACATGTTGCTGAGTCTAGAGCAAAGAAAAGCTAAGAAGAGAAATTACAGCAGTCCTAAATAACCTGAAAAGAATGGAATAACATTGTGTCTGTGTCCATTTTTGATTAGACAGAAGGAATGTTCTAACTAAGTTAAACATTAGAATGACTTTATTTATAAGACTAGTGAAGCTTTGGAGAAAATTTCTTGAGAATGTAATGAAATCCTACCCTACAGTCTTTTAAAATCAGGCTATAAAAACATCTGGCAGGTATGGCATCCTTAGGTTTGTCTAGAACAGGGTTAATATTCACCAGGAGGTGGGAGGGGCCACAGTCAGGACCAAAGCAGCCAATGGTTTATTCCATACCCTACTGACATCACACACACTATACAGGGGCAGGCTGGGCTAACTGCAGGTGGTGGTTATGCTTGGTCTCTGGTGGAGCCATCAGTTTGGAGCTAGTCCAGTCTGTGTGGTTTAAATCACTTGCTTTATATATTGTTTCATTACTATTATTGTTATTGCTGTTGTTTACTTTGCATTTTTCTGTTAAATTCTCCTTATCTCAATCCACAGGGTTTTGCAATTTGTATCCCTATTCTCCTGCCCATTTTGTGGCAAGGGGTGGGTGGTGAGTGAGCAGCCACAAGGTGCTCAGCTCCTGGTTGGGTCTGAACCACAATGTATGGTTAGTCATGTTGTGGTAAAAGGTGATGGGCAAGACAACCTGAGAAGCTGCTGTCATCCTGTTACACATAAGGTCAGAATGGCTTCATTTTTACAACTTAGTAATGTGGTACCCACTGAGATTTCTGAGGTCATCTAGAATTAGAAAATGGATATTGATAGGATAAAGCAGTGCCATTAGTGTGATAAATCTTTAGGAACTGTCTTTTCTTATGGTGAAGTCAATAGGAGGCTTACCTGTTAATGAGAGCAAGAAGGGCTCGGATTCAGTAAGACTTTATATGTTGTGAATGCTACAAACCTGCTGAAACTGGTGGGTGGGTCCTAAAAGCAGTGGTTGCAGAGGGAGAGCGACAAGTATTACTGCCCACACTGCATTCTGAGGAACTGTGATGCTAAAGGCAAAGGTGCCCAAGGTCCTAAAGGACTACATGGCAGGGGCAGAACATGGGCTTGGCTTTGGTGTGTTCGTTTTGCCAGATCATGATACATTTCCACTCTCCTGTTTAATTTTTCTCTGATGTCTTCCTGTTATATAACTGCACTTTATGCATCTAAGACCTGTAGTTAATAACACTTAACCAATCTCTACATGAGATTTACTGGATATTTATTTATTTATGGTGTTGCCAGTCCTCTGTAATGGCAGAAACTACTCTGATGTACAGAAGAGGATATGGCAAGTAGAAGGTAGTAGAAGCAGGAAAAAAGACTGAATTTATGAATGAATTAAACACTCTAAATTATTTACTTCAGTACATGACCTGACAGCAAATAGAAAATTAGTCTGGTATGTCTGGAGGAGCTTGTTTAGCAATTAGATACAGTGATTACTGGCTACTGCGTCAGAGTTTGATATCAAGGTAATCTTAATTATATCTTGAAAGAACTATAAGTATTAATACAGAACAATTTGCCTAGAGAAATTATGCACCAGATCCACTGTCTTCTTATAGTTGTGATTCTTTTCTTAATAGCACTTCCTTAAGTACACTTTCAGGTGCTGGCTACTAAACAAGACAGCATATGTTTCCGTTGCTTGTACATAGGTGTATAAGAAAGTGCTCACATTCAGATCAAGCAAAACAAAAATGATACGTATTTATTCCAGAAATAATTGGATAATAAACTTCAAATATATATGTCATTCAGGAAACATAGGAAAATTACAAATATTATAGAGACTGTAGCTATTACAGGATTATATTAAAACTGTTAAAATTGTTAGCTGTTATCAAGAAATAATGGAAGAGTATTTAGCCACATTATAGTAGAAGTATCTGCAGTAAAATCACTCATCTGTATGTGGATATGGATTGCAAACAAAAAGATGCTGAAAAGTCTTTAAACTTTTTTACTGATAAGCAACAAGGCAGGCAAAATAAAACTTTTTTTTTTTTTTTTTTTCAGCAGGCATTAGAATACTCTTTAAAATAAAGCAGTGAAGTAGGCTAGTTCTGTGTTCATGCTTCCAAGTGACACAAATCATATTCAGTTACCATCTCTGTGAGGCCACCCATTCCAGGCTTCTACTGGCCACTTTAGTGACCTCGGGAAGGTCACATGTAGTGTTAAATTCATAACAGAGCACTGATGTCCAGGTAAATATGAGTACAATTGTCTCGGAAAAGCAGGCAGGGTTATCAGATGGGACCAGGCAGGTGGGAGAAAAATGCTTATACCAGAGCTCTGTTTTGCTACTAATTAGCTATCCAACAATCATCAGAAGACTCTTGGCATGATAAATCAATAACCAACATAAAATACTCTATCTTTCAGCTGCACATACATGTGTGTATATATAAATACATATATATTTGCATACATACAGGCCTATACTATTATGCATATACTATATGCGTAATTCATGTAGCTGTTGAGAGGTGTCTTCCATCATATGCAGGGCCCAGCTTACACAAAGCACAAAATACAGTGTCAGAGGCATGCTGCTTGCATTGTTCACAATGGGTGAGTTATCATATAAATGCAAATATATTTTCCTCTAGTACCAAGGCAGCAGATACCCCTGCGTGTGGCTCTCACATAGTGTTTCTCATTGACTGTATCTTACAAACCATCTTTATAGACTTGAGACTTCTCTTACCTGGCTTACTGAAGAATAAATACTTATCAACAGGTTGTTTTCAGGGCACGTGAATATAAAATGTCCTGCTGAGAGGGCAAAAGTTGTATGTCAAAATCTGTTCTTCAAAAACTGCTGGTTAGTGCTATAGAAATCAACTTAACACAAGAACACTTCATAAAAGTCTATTCAGTCTGCAGAAAATAAATCTATAATTCCATGAGGAAGTAAAAGAGAAAGAAGAAAGGTATCTATCCAGTCAACTTCTACAAGGCTTTTCTTCCCTAAAGGGTTCTCTGTGTGTAAATTAAACCACTGTACATGAAAGTGGTTGACTTGAGGAGAGAGTTCTTTTTTTAAAAAGCTGAGTTGCTTTTGTAAGTATACCTCTGAGTCTTGTGTTTTAAAGGTTTATTTTACATAAGTTGTATAATATTTATTTACTTTATTTTACAAATACCCAAAGAACCTACTGTTAATATTGATCAAAAAAAGAAAAAAAGCTTAGGGATCTCTTGGGGAAAGCCTGCAACTTTCAATGGAAACCAATAGAATATAGTGCTGATAGCTTGGAAGTAACACCAAAAGCCCATGTATAATAAACAAATCTATAAAAAAAATATCTTTTTATATATATAATTTTAAGGAAATACTTTGTAAATCTAAACACCTGCACACAGATTTTTTTTTAATTGTTTGTTTGTGTGATTTCATTTTTATCTCTCATTATTATTTTTGAATCTGTCTTTAAAAAGCTGTTGATTTGTCCAAAGGAAAATACAGATGCCTTGCGACATTGGGTATCCACTTTGCTTTGATTCTCAGTTCTTTGGGAAACATAAGCAATTGAGAACAGCCTCGCTGCTGCCAGCAGCTCTTGCTTGTTGTCACCCCACATAGTATCACTGACTTCAGCTTGGTTTGCCTATTTGTTCTCCCAGAGAATTGTGTCAGATAGTTCCCAAATGTTTGGCCAAGAAAGCAATATTAGAATTCACAACTGTATTAGAGATGTAACAACAATCTACATCTAAAATCACTGTATAATGAAATTTGGACATTGGTGGTAAGGTCATTGCTTTTCAAAATTTCTGATCCCACTCACTGGGAAAGAACAAGAGCTCAGCATGTGTTTGGAAACTATATCTAAAATTTTAAGAAAAGGGCTGTTTTTCCTGAAATTTCTGCCACGTTGAAATCAGAATTTAAAATAATGTAGACCTGAAATCAAAGCAGTGGAAGAAAGTTCATATCTGGCAATTTAAATATCAACACCCCTGTCTCCATGTTTTGAAGGATGTAACTTCAGGTTGCTTTGGAGTAAACTCCAGACTATGTCAGTGTCAATCTCTAGACAAGCTTTTCAGTTTAGTGATTGACATCCTAGTAAAACACTATAAACCATCATGGAACTATAATTTTTACACATTTTTCTTTAAGGTTTGGAATCTCCTTAGGTTTTTCAGAGAACACTAAAGCATTCTGCAATGAATATATATATATATATTTTATATATGTATTTTTTTTTATTTTCCACACTTCAGTGAGTCCAGAAATTGACTTTAAAAACATAAATAAGGGAGTAAAGTGCCCAGGAGGGAAACAGTAGGTGATGCCTGAGCTCTGTCCCATATCTCTTGCCCTTTTCCCAGCTACTGAGAGAGGTGAAGCCACCTAGAACAAACTGTAGTCAAACCATGCTTTGAGCAAGGGTTGGTCCAGGTCACATCCAAAAGTTCCTTCCAATCTTTTCTCTTTTAATTAATTTTAGAATTATAATGACTATAACTTACTTGAAGATCAAGTGCACAGAATGTTGCACACTTGATCTGGAGCATTCTGTTTTATGTATTTCTCTGGACCTGATTTACTAGAAGACAATAGAAAACATGGTGTTTCTGATGGGCTACAGAAGAAAGGCCGTGACTCTGCCTTGAGCAGCCACCTGAGCTGACCTGATCCTAAACATCAGTCTCACATCCTTAAGCCAACAGGGAGAAGGATCTCCTGCTGGATACTACCCTGAGCACCGGGAAATAACTTAAAAGTCAGATCTGACTTCAAAGTTGGTCCTCTTGTGTGAGAAGGATTTCCTTCTGGACTAATTATTCTAGAATTCCCCAGTGCGGTTAGAGCTGTGGTTTTAAGTTGTTGAGGAGGGTAATTCTCAAGGGCACCTGGAGCGCAAAAAGGAGGTAAGAAATGCAAGAAGCCTGCTGGCTTGAACTTACTGCACAGAGATGTGCACCTCCAGTGGAAGCCTTTTAGGGACTGCATAAGAGAGCAGCTCCAGTGCAGGTCAGCCCACACTGAGGAAGGGGATGGCGGCGACGAGGGCCGGCACCGGGCTCTTTTCGGTCCTTTCCG